>CM077006.1:53215335-53379273 GCA_039090855.1 Macrothele yani
TTCTTGTTACAGTGTCCTCTTCTTTGCTCAGTGCCATAATCTGTTTTCTTCCCATACTGAGATGCCCCTTTGCTCTCTTCAGGCTTTGGTTGTTTCAATTGCTTTTCTCACTGGTTCATAGGTGAGTTTCCTTACGTCTTCAGTGATACTTTTTCATACTGTCTTGCATAGCTCTATTACTCCACTTTGGAAGTGACATCTTTATTTGTGCTCATCTCACTTCTCTTTTGCATCAGCATTTTTGTTTTTGCTGATATTTTCTTCATATGCAACTTGTTCTTAGTACCACCTATTTTTGTTGCTGTTTCCACAAAACCTCTGGTTAGTTTTGTGTTAACTTCAGAGATGTCTGCTTCTCCTGATGTTGGATTTTTCTTCTAGAGCCGAAAGTCCATTTCTAAGTTCCACTTTGAAGGTAACATTATGTATTTTAAGGTTCGTCATGTCAATACATTTTGTTTGTTTTATGAGCTTATAACGTAGAAGTCTTTTCGTACTTCTACGTTATTTTAAAAACATAACCATAAGATGAAATAGTTCCTAAATGAAACCTCAATGGCCAGACGAAACATTTAAACAACAGAAGTCAAACTTACGAAAACGATGCTTTATTCAGGATGTAGCACTTCCATAACAAAACGGTATCAACATTAAACACACCACACACCAACAACGCTACTTTCCACATTAATTGCTCTCCAACACAACGCTCCCTTCACAACGCTCTACAAGCAACTACTTACTCGCAGTTTTTATCTCTCGTTCTTATCAAATAACAGGCATACGCCACGTTCCTTGAACCTCAATTATGTTGCCAACAGTATTCGTTTGAGAGAAAAGATATCACGTTAAGTGCGAAGTATAACTGAGAATAAACTCAAGATTTAAATAGGGAAAGAAACTAAAAAGGAAAGTTAATTTAGAATATACGTCACAAGCTTGCCACGTTCGAGTTTAGGGTTGAGTTGCATCTGACATCTCACCATTCTATGATCACTCTCTATGTTGAACCTGTTCAGCAAATTGCAATCTTCAATGACAAATTTCTTGTGTCTCATAAGATATTCAATTTCACTTGTCTTTCCATTGGGATGCTTCCATGTCCATTTCCTATGTGGGTTTTTTTCTTGAAAAAGAAGTTCAAGATTAAAACCTTTTTTTTTGATTGGAGGTTTAACGACCACCGTGAGCAACTCAATGGGCTATAGGCAGTCGCCCGTCCCTAATTTAGGGTCACTGGTTCCAGGGAAGGGAGAGAGCCAGTGCCGTAAGACAAACACAACATCCATGCCTCACCGGAATTCGAACCCGGACCCCGTTCGGACGAATGATCAGAGGTCATCGCTTAGACCACTGCGCCACCGGGGCGGCAAAACCTTTTCTGCCTCTGCAAACTCTACGAGGGTATTTCCACGCTAGTTTCTGTTCTATGAAGTACTACAGATATAAAGCACGTGTCAAGACGGAAAATCTGCAGCGGTACATTCCGCCCGTGTAGCTTTGTTGGGAGAGCGACTTGCTCCGGAGTGAGGGGTTGCGGGTTCGATCCTCGTCACGGATAAATTTATGCTTTTTGCAGTTCCCATGTCCGAATGTACCTTCCGAAGGTTTATTCTGTTGCTGTTACTCTATTTTTGCATTGGAATCGACCATAGTGATCTTCAAGTGCTGCTTGCCTTTATTATTTAGATGCGAATTTCTTTGTAAAATTATTCAACTTCTTCCTCAGGATGACTTGTGGTGGGCGCGTAAGCTTGAATAATCTCAGCCTGGTGTCTTTTTTAAATTTGGATAACGAGTCACTCAGTTCTGTCCGAGGAACTTTCAACTTCTAGAACATTGCCCTTCACTTTCTTGTTTATTATAAATCCAACACCACTAGTTCTACCAATAGATGTCCCGCGATAGTAGAAGAGATATCCACTATTAAGTTCAATGAGATCTTCTCCTTTTCCCACTTGATCCTTCGGAGTTCCACCTCCAATTCGAGGAGCCTTAAATCAAAAGATAGAGATCGTCCGTAAAACGTAGTCAATGCCAGCCAGCATCGAATGGCAACCTAGTCGGGTCTTCCGGTGATTCTTAGCACCCTCTACCTTCATGTCGCACTGACTGCTGCTTTGGACAGGTACATTGCAGGCGCCGGAGACTGAACGTCAAGATTTAAGCTGTGAAATCATCTTTTTTTTTTTTTTTTTTTTTTGGAATTTAGGGGGAGGGTTGTCCACAACTCAACACGCTGGCCAATCGGGTTGGTGAGTGTGGAATAGCATTTCCCGTAATCCCGAAAGTATAATTATAACGCTATTTTCCCGTCGTCAGAGCGCCTTCAGTGGGAACAGGACGCACCGCGAGAAAGCAATGTCGGCATTTGTCAAGTATAACGAAGTAAATTTCTCCGTCATTTTCGGTCTACGCCGGGATTCAAACCCGAGTCCGCTTATTCCGGAACAAGTCGTTCTACCAACTGAGCTACGCAGACGTTTATTCTGATTGCTATGTGCCTTTATGTCGTGTGCGTCCTGCTCGCAGGTGTGTCACATCTCCCCCCGAAAGAGGGCCGGGGGCATGGCCCACGGGTCAGCAGTGACCATGAATCGTTGCAGGCAGCCATCTACTGTAGAACGTGCACTTGAGAACTCCCAGTCAATCTAGTGTGTGGAATGCAACGTCACACACATTTATTTTTCGAAGCGCTGGAGAAGGGATTCTCTGATTTTTACTATCTCGCGGTGTGGAAAGAACATCACACCATTGGGAGATTTTGAGCGGTCGGGTCATCCGGATAGTTCGGGCGCTATTATAACGAAGTAAATTTCTCCGTCATTTTCGGTCTACGCCGGGATTCAAACCCGAGTCCGCTTATTCCGGAACAAGTCGCTCTACCAACTGAGCTACGCAGACGTTTATTCTGATTGCTATGTGCCTTTATGTCTTTATGTCGTGTACGTCCTGCTCGCAGGTACGTCACACAAGGAGAGACTACATGTTTGCGCATCACCTGACCTTGCATCCTGTATATACACAGTCGAGTCACATTACTGTGACCACCTCCTACTTTTGACGTTAACAGCGCGTAGCCAATGAAATAAGGTGTGTTGTATGCAATCTGAAAACATATCACTCGTTGCTTCCTTGGATAAAAAAGAGCGATTTATCAGATTTGCAAAAAGGAATGATTATCGGGTTTCGGGCCAAGGGTGGTAATATTTCTGAAACAGCGCAGTTTGTGAACTGTTCGCATGCTGCTGTGGTGATTGGGGAAAAGGCACCATTGCGAATAAGCGAAGAGGGAACTGCGGAGCACCACGTGCAATCGATGTGAGAGGTGAACGTCGGCTCCGAAGATGCGTCAGGGCCGATCGACACGCTACAGTGGAGCTACTCACTGGCCGAATGAACCAGGGAGCTACCGAAACTGTGTCTAAACCGACAGTTAAGCGAACCTTGCTGCGTATGGGGCTTCGATCCAGACAGATGGTCATTGCACCTATGCTAACGAAGATGCATCGGCAGAAAAGGCTTACATTTGCACGGCAGTATCGGACTTGGACCTCCGCGGATTGGCAAAGGATTGCCTTCTCCGATGAGTCACGTTTCCTGCGTCATCGAACGGAACGGATTGACGTTGGCGTGTAAGGCGAGAAACATCGGAGAATTAACACTTTTTAACCATTGCTGGCAGAACACAAGCTGGTAGGAGCAGCGTTATTGTCTGGGGAATGTTTTCGTGTCATTCCCTGGGACCACCCATACATGTGGAAGGCACTATGGACCGAATTCGTTATGAATCCATCCTTGCAGACCACGTACACCCATACATGCTGATTGTCTTTCCTAAGGCGGATGGGATCTTCCAGCACGACAATGCGACGTGCCACACTACTACAAATGTCCGAGAGTTGTTAGAAGGGCACGATGCAGACTCCAAAGTACTTCCTTGGCCACATAATTCCCCAGACTTAAACCCAATTGAGCATCTGTGGGACGATCTCAATCGTGTTGTTCGCTCTCAGGATCCTTCACCACGCACCCACCAACAGCTGGCAGATGCACTGCAGTCAGCATGACTCCACATACCTGTGAACACCTTCTAGCACCTTACTGAGTCACTCCCAGCCCGTCTGGCTGCTGTCCGCGCTGTACACGGCGGTTACTCTGGATATTAGCTGGTGGTCAAAATAATGTGACTCGACCGTGTGTATATATATATTTACGGAAAAATTAAGAGCAACTATGGAAGTTTCTGACGGTATGCAGATAATACTCACAAGATATATATATATATATATATATATATATATAACTGAATAAATACGACAGGGCATGGACTCCACTAGCTTCTGGAAATATGATGTAGGCAATGCACACCATACTTCCTGCAGAGCGTTCCACAATTCGGGTGTATTCCGAGGTCTCGAAGTCCTGTGTTCGATAGCGCCTTGCATGGCATCCCAAATGTGTACTATCATGTTCAGATCTGGGGACTTGGGTGGGAATGGCAACACCCCAAACTCAGATGAATTCCGGCAAAACCTAGAACCTACGATACCTGTGTGACCGTAAAAAGACATTGGGTGAACGTGACCATCGTCGGATGTCAAGAATCGTTTCACGCGTTAGGCGTGCAACACTCTCTCTGATAACATCGGAATTCAATGCTGGAGCCTCAACAAACATCAGAGTCCGGACTGTGCAACGTACTCTGCACGATATGGGCTTTAGGAGCCGATGCCCAACTCGAGTCCCCTTGATGGGTGCACGACACAGAGCTATAAGCCTCGCTTGGGCACAGCAACACCGCCACTGGACACTTGATGACTGGAAACAAGTAGCCTGGTCTGACGAGTCGCGTTTCCAACTGTATCGAGCAGATGGAAGGAATCGTGTGTAGCGCAAACCCCATGAAGCCATGGATCCCACCTGTCAACAGAATTGTGGAACGCTCTGCAGGAAGTATGGTGTGCATTGCTCACAGCATATTTCCAGAAGCTAGTGGAGTCCATGCCCCGTCGTATTTCTACAGGCCTGCGCTCCCGCGGGGGACCTACCATGAGTTAGACTGGTGTACCAGTTTTTCTGGCACTTCAGTGTATATATATATATATATATACCGCATACAACCATTTCTTGAATTAGTTTTGTAGCATAAAACATAACTGCGTAGTTCGTTTTTCAAAATTTTATATTAATAATAACTTGTTGCAATTTAATTTTTTCAGGAAAAAGGAAAATAATATATTTTTACATATTTTTGCTAAAAACAATATGATTTGTTCACCTTTAAAGAACGGGGAAGGAGGAAGAGCGATCCCTAATCGCCTCACAGTGGACCATACAATGCTTTACTCTCACACATTTACCACCTTTATTACAATATGCACATCTTGCGCAATTCACTATGTGATTTTGTTTGGAAGATCTTTGGAAGCTAAATCTGCTCTAAACGCCTCCAGATTTTTTCGATTTACTGGAATTTACCTGAATAACTTGTTCTAGTAACACTTAGAGGCGTCCGAAACTAAAATTCCCTGCCTCGTCAGCCTTCATGGAAGTTTTTGCTAGTAAGATAACGAGAAAGAAGTCTTATAGAACATTTATTGGTAGAAATGCATCCACGATTCCAAAATTCCGTCGGATCAAAAACATGGGAAACGATCCATCATTTCTGTACATACCAAACTTCGGCTCCAGGTCCCCTGGGTATTTTCATGCTTTCATGTGATACTTGAATATTTTGTCTTTTCTGGAATGCATGCCCATATTATCCATTTCAAATGGGGGTATCACCAATGCCAGTGGCTTTTTGTCACCTGGTTTAAATATTGGTATGATCTGATTTAAAAATCTCGGAAAAGGGCTACACATTGCTGTTTCACATGCAAGTACTTTCATTTCTTTCCTGTACGAATAATATAAGTATTTGATGAGAATAAATTGATGCTGCAAGATATTCTATGGTTCTAAGCCTTTGCTTTCTTTGTTTATGTGTGGGTCAGTTACCAAGATGCATTGATATTTTAAGAACAATAACTATAGTGTAAAACACGTACTTCATTGAGTCATCAAACGTGTCTTTCTCTGGAAGGAAATTAAACCGTTCCATTCTTACATTCCGCTTTTCACTTCGTCATCAATGCCAGTCCTATCTGTGGCAAATTATGAAAATGCAATGTTACTTTATTGTCCATCTTCTGCTGGACAAAGTTCCATTTACATTCCTCATCGGACTAGCTGCTTCTTTAATGACGATTTATCAAAAATGTAATGACACTTTAATCGTCAATAGAAGTAATCATGCGAAAAATACATATATACATATAGGAGTGAAAATGTCATTCGTATGATATGTTAAACCCCTGCAGCCTCATATTTATCTCATAACTAATTCCTTTTTCTTTTTAACATGTTTAAATTTTTTACATGTAGCGTTAGGCATTTCATACATTTTTTTATTCGAATACCAGGCACTGATAAGCTACAAATCGCAGACTTTTTTTAAAAAATGAAAGTGAAAGTAGGAAAATTAGGTCTGTTTGTACTCACTTTGAGGAAAGTGAAGTCGTAGCATTAGTTAGCTCAAAGAGCATGGAGCTTTTTAGATATCAAGAATATTGGCGTAAGTCATTCTACGAGTATATTGGGTGAATTCTTTATAACATGAAAAAAAATCATACTCAATAAAATCGTATCTCGATCTTTTTGCTCATAACATATCTCGATCTTTGTTCATTGAAATTATTGAAGTCGTAGGATTCTTCAATTATTGAAGTATGTTTTGAAGACGTACGATTGTTCGCTAATAACGTATCTCGATCTTTTTTGTTCATAGCATATCTCGATCTTTGTTCATTGAAATTATTCAAGTCGTAGGATTCTTCAATTACTGAAATAGTTTTTTGAAGTCGTAGGATTCTTCAATTACTGAAGCAGTTTTTCAAGTCGTAGGATTCTTCAGTTTTTTTGAAGTTGTAGGATTCTTCAATCACTGAAGTATATTTTTGAAGTCGTAGGATTCTTCAATTATTGAAGTATTTGTTGAAGTCTTAGGATTGTTCGTTAAAAACATATCTCGATCTTTTTTTGTCCATAACATATCTTGATCTTTGTTCATTGAAATTATTGAAGTCGTAGGATTCTTCACTACTTTGAAGACGTACGATTGTTCGTTAATAACGTATCTCGATCTTTTTTGTTCATAGCATATCTCGATCTTTGTTCATTGAAATTATTCAAGTCGTAAGATTCTTCAATTACTGAAATATTTTTTGAAGTCGTAGGATTCTTCAATTACTGAAGCAGTTTTTCAAGTCGTAAGATTCTTCAATTACTGAAGTATTTTTTGAAGTTGTAGGATTCTTCAATTACTGAAGTATTTTTTTGAAGTCGTAGGATTCTTCAATCACTGAAGTAATTTTTTGAAGTCGTAGTATTGTTCGTTAAAAACATATTTCGATCTTTTTTTGCTCATAACATATCTCGATCTTTGTTCATTGAAATTACTGAAGTCGTAGGATTGTTCAATTATTGAAGTATTTTTGAAGCCGTAGGATTGTTCGTTAATAACGTATCTCGAACTTTTTTGTACATAACATATCTCGATTTTTTTTTCATTAAAATTATTGAGGTAGTAGGATTCCTCAATTATTGAAGTATTTATTTTTTGAAGAAGTAGGATTGTTCATTAAAAAGATATCTCGATCCTTTTTGTTCGTTGAATTTATTAATTTCCTTTAAACATGCATTAATGGCGTGAGAAATTTGGATTTGCTTTCGTGAGAAATTTGATTTTCTGAACTATGCTATGAAACAAACACCGTTTTCTTTCATATCCATGTAGTCCGTGTCCCAATAACAAGGAGAAACTTCTAATCTAAACTTCTTTTCTTGTCGGAAGTACATACAAAGAAACAGATATACATAGATTTGTTACTTTTTCACACTTGAGAGCAACAAAAAAAAATGCAACCCATTTCTTATACCGAAGAAACAAAGTTTCTTCTCCTCGGCAAAGAAAATGAAACAAAAATTGGTTTGCTTCAAGTCGATGTCTGAAAACATTTAAGAGGGGAATTTTTAGCACAGAAACAAAACAAAAATTGGTTTGTCTAATAACCATGCCAAATTATTCCTAAGACGGGGATGCTATTTTTTTAATGGAAGAAATAAAGAGGTTTTCTTCCTTGTGTAACAAATATTGACTTTATATGTAGTTCCAAACACGAGACTTCAATGAAAAAATTTCGAGACAGACAGGATATAAAGAAACAGGATGCTGTTCCAAAAATACCTAAGCATGGTATCTATTATAAATAGAATAAAATGCCATACTAGAGAATTAGATATTATAATAATATCACATAATTATATTGATGAATTAATATTAACTGGTTTTTTATCTAAAATGAAGGATATTTTCAAATAATTGAACTCATTCTTAAAATGAGAAGATTTTTTCTTTTTCTCTGTGTCCCTTTTCTTTTCTTTCATTCTTTTTTCTTTTTTCTAGTATTTGCTTTTTCTTTTTTCGGGAATTGTAATATGTATTCTAAAGCGGGATACAACTTTTTTCTCCTCTTTTTCTTCCTTTATCTTTTCTTTCTTTCACTCTTCTTTTGCTCTTCATTTTTTCCTTTTTCTTCTAATCATTATAACTTGATGCGTTTGTAAGTTTTACGCCCTTTTGTTTTTAATTTAATTTCTTTTCCTTTTATCTTTTTTAAATAGCTACTGTAATCTGAGACATTCTAAACGCATGGCGATTTTTTCATTTTATTTTCTTCTTTTCTTCTCTTCTATCTTTATTTTTTTCTCTTTTATTTTCATTTTTACTTCTTTCCTATCTTCATTTTTTTCCTTTTATTTTCTTTCTCTTCTTCTTTCCTTTTCTTTCTGATGACCTTATTTTCATCTATCGGAATGCTGGGACAACGTTCCTTCCTTTTCTTCTTCTTTCTTTCTTACTCTGTTTCTATTTTTCTTTGCTTTTCATTTTACTTTCTTCTTGCCTATCTTCATTTCCTCCCTTTTATTTTCTTCTTTACTTTTTTCGTATCTTCATTCTTTCCCTTTTATTTTCTTTCCTTTTCTTTATGATGACCTCATTTTGATCTATCGGAATGTTGGGGCGACGTTTCTTTCTTTTTTTCTTTTTCTTTCTTTCTTTCCCTGTTTCTTTTTTCTTACGATTTTTCCCTTTTTCTTTGATTTTCTTCTTTGCTATTTTCATTTTTTTCTTTCTATTTTCTTGTTTTTCTTTTTTCCTTTTCTTTATAATGACCTTATTTTGATCTATTGCAAAGATGGTATGACGTTTCTTTCTTTTTTACTTTTTCTTTCTTTCTACCTGTCTCTTCTTTCTTTCTTTTTATTTCACTATTTATTGTATATATAGATGTTGTTTACTCATGTACTCTTAACGAGATGATACCCTGACGGAGTATTTTCTTTGCTGCTAATTAGGATAATTGTTCGGTTACTCTTAGCTTCATTCATTCATTTCTTCTTTTTCCAAAACTTCAAAAACCTTGTCCTCCTTTTCTTGGGTATCTGCCCATCATTATGGGATGATTGGGGTTCTGTTGCTGTTTGCGATGGGTCTCCTTGACTTGGAATAACGAGGGAATATTTGGCTATCTCGGTTTGAGAACTCTGATGTTTTTTGTTTTTTCGGGATTTTTTGAAGAAATTTCTAAAACAAAATTTTTTGTCCTTTTTTCCTAACGATGATGGAAGATCCATCGGTGACTGATGGCCAGACTTTGCTACTGTTTTTTGTTCCCTTTTCGTAAACAATTTCATTAGCTTTTGCCACTTGGTGGGAATCTTTGTTGTTGGATGAAGGTTTGATTCGCTATCGCTGCGAGATATGCTGTGCGAAGAAAATTGAGCGGATGTGGAGGAGGTGGAACTGGTTTGGAAGAAGTCTGTTTTTGAAGGTAGTTCTGGAAGTTCAGTTTTAGACAATTCGAGTTCATTAGAGGGAAATACGAAGCTAATATTGTCTGGAGATGATTCGTAACTTGGTTGCGATGGCGACGAAAGTGTGGATTGATGAGATGAAGCTATTGCTTTGGGTGGGGAATGGAAAGGGGGTCTGAATATTGGACCCAATTTCTTTCTTTCGTCTTCCTCTGCTTCCTTCGGTTCCAGATTGTAATATAATTCTATCCCTGAGTAAACGGGTGCTGAGGATGATGATGTTATTGTGTGTGGAACTGTTTCCATTAATTTCGTCCCTAAATCTTCCTGCCAATTATTTTCGGGGTAGAAGTATTGGTGGTATAGGAATGATTGGTCATTTAGGCGGTAATCCGGGTCCTTTTCCAGCAGTCCGTTGACTAAATCAACAAAAGATTTATCATCCGGGTTCTCCACTTGTTGGTATCCTCTTACCAGTTGAGCGTATTGGATCCACTCACTATCAGAAGGTGGTCTGTTATGCTTCAAGTGATCAGTGAAATGAACATATATTCCACTATCGTAGATGGTTACTCCTAGAGAATAGTAGTCACAGCTGTAGCTATAAGGAGGTGCATGTGCAACATGTCGATGGGCGAGCACTTCTGGGGCTGCGTAGTGTTTTGTTCCTGAATAACTGTTGAGAGTTGGACCGAACCTAGCCAAGCCATAATCAATTATTTTAACCTGACATGTTGCATTTACCAAAATGTTGTCACCTTTTATATCTCTGTGAATGACGTTATTTTCATGCATGTATTGTAGCCCTTCTCCGAGTTGGTGCAACATATGGCGAAATTCACTACAAGATAAACTATTGATATATACGAAATCATAAAAGGAAATGCCCTCGAAGTACTCCATGACTATGTGGTGTTCCTTTTCGTGGCGTTTAACGATGGTGGAAAAGTTTCCGATGAGTTCTAGGAAGAGTGGGTGCCCAGAGAACAAATGAAGGAATTTTATTTCTTTGTTGATTTTTCCTTTCGGAGTCTTCGGATGGTTTTCACTGCTACGTTATTTCCCGTGTTTTTGTCAAGGTTGAGGGAAACAGTTCCAAAACTACCACTGCCAATATTTTTGATGAATGTTAGGTGGGAAGGGGAGTAATGTGCTGCAAATATTTCTTCTCTTTGTAACATGGCCATTCCATAGGGACTATCGAAGTTATTGTTTTGGAAGTATCTGTGATTGAGGAACTTGCCATCTCCAAGCCTAACTATTGGATATTCATTTAGCAAGCCTGTGAGAATTTCATTTTCCATTATTGACAAATGACTTGGTAATTCTACCGCACCATTTCGCATCGCCATCTGGGCAAATTGTTCGTGGTAAGTTGCATCAGTTCTTTTGCGTGCGCGTATCTGGATGGCCGTGTAATCGCAGGGAGCAGTATCAAAGGCAATGACGTATGCAATAACTCCCAAGGAATAGTAGTCTGCGGGGAAGCTATATGGTTCAGCTTGGACGTTGTCCTTGTAGGCTACAACTTCAGGAGCTGCGTAACCTTCCGTTCCTACATAGCTTACTGCGTTCGGTCCATAGGTGGCTTGGCTGAATCCTGTAATTTTCAGGAATGCTTTTTGTTAATCATTACGTTTGCTCCTGTCAGATTTCTGTGAATTATATTTAGAGAATGAATGTGATGTATTCCTTGTCCAAGCTGAAAGAGAATGAATTGGAAGAGGTCGTGGGTGATGAAGTGTTGTTCTGTGAAGGCGTTTAGGTCTATTGTTTGAGGGATGGTCATTAATGTACGGTAGATTGAAGGATGGGTGTGTGGAATGAGAGGATGAACTGAGAAGCTATTGAGTTGTGAAGTTCGGCAGGAAGCTGGGTCAATTCCAAATTCGCCAAATTGCAAAGGTAAGGTTTTGCAAGATGACCTTGACATCCGGGGCTCCTCCTCCAGTTTTGTACTAATCGTTGAACTTGGCGTTCCCCAGTTCTCTTCCCCGGATTGCGTGTCACTAACTGCCAACACTTCCATCGCATCCTCGAAAATATCCACATCTTCGTCTTCGGAGGTGTGTTGAGCGATCTGCTCAATCACCGGGTCTTCATTCCCTCTAAACATGCTTCTAAAGAAAGTCATAAGTCGATTAAACATAATCAAGTTAAGGATTAGAAATAGGAGAAATTCTCAGTAAATGGATATCAAATAGTTAAAAAAACCCGTAAAGTGAGATGTGTTTGATCTTTTATACTAATTCAAACAATCAAAACAAACAAAGTATTTTAATTCCGTAATTATATCCACCATTGTTTATCATCCCTATGAACATCATTGTTGCATCCGTATTATAAGAATTTTCTTCGCATTTTTGCAAAAACAATAAAAAACAACGAAGTGAAGATTTAGCAATTTCCTGATTTCGCAATTTTCTTTATTGCGTTTTTATAATTAATTGTGATAGTATTGTGATTAGTGCAACCATTGTGGGACTTCATGCTGCATCCTTTACATTTTATGTCTGTTTGTTCAGCTGAAAAAGATCAAAACAAATCCAGTTTTGATTTTTGAAAGATAATGGGTTTTGGAATACCAGTTAGCAACAATTTTAGTAAAACAAGGATTAACCAATTATGAGGCCTAGATGAATTTAAAAAAAAATGTCTCAGATTACTACGTGTGTTGCTTGGTATTTCTGCAGAAATGAGTGCTTCGCTGATTTAAAAAGGACACTACGGCGGCTAAAGATCAAACAGCTTAACAACTAATTTCATCAGTGCATATAAATACAGCGTATTACCTTACTTCATGAAATTAAAAAAAATTAGGCTTAAGCTTTAAAGGTAAATGGCAGCTCAGCAGAATCTCAATATAATATCGCATCTGCACAGAGTGGCTACCTGATGTGAAGTTTCTCAACCGCCTCATCAAATTTAACACTGTTCGCTTTCCTCAACACCTGCAGTAAACACTTTGTTGTTCTTCCTTTTGAAAACACAAATTTCTTCCGTGACGAGAATCGAATCGCATCGCGCGCCCTCATTCCGAAGTACTTTGCTCTTCCAACTAAGCTACACGAACGGTATGTACCGCTGCAGATTTGTCCTCTTGCCACGTGATTCGCCTCTGTAGTACGTCACATCCTTCAATGCGGGCATCGTTCATTCGCAAATACTCTCGAAATCAGACTTTCACTTCAGATCAGGTGCTTACTTCCACATACATATGCGCCAACATTTATTCCGCGTATGACGTTACGGGATATGACGTAGCAGTTCTTCTTAGCAGTGGTTCGAATGCGTGTCGGATGCAGTGTGTAGTTATAACACATTTTCGTTTCAGCTGTGATAGGTTGACTTGTTACCGTGACCATGTCACAGAATACATTTCTGACGTTACCAAATAGGATGTCAGGAGAATTCAAGCTAAAATAAGAACATTTAATGCCCAGTATCAATATTCTGTGCACACATTTTGCGAAGTGGACTTTCAGCTCTGATGCTGATTTCCGTTTCGAAAGTCTTCTTCATCGGCCTCCGCCAAAATGGTGATTCTAGGCAACTCTATTACTCGAACGAAAGAAATTGAAATTCAGGAACAAAAAACCAACAATTACACTATCTACCAACAAGTAATTGGACACCTGTGATAGCAAAGGAAAACGAAGTTTATTCACCTTCAATAGTTGGTGGAGCCTTCACGAGCGGCGATTACAGCTGCGACCCTCCGGAGCATACTCTCAACCAGGCGTTGTACGACGGCTAGCGGTATTTTCTTCCACTCGGCTTGGAGAAGACAGGTCAGTTCCTTCACCGATTTTGGACGGTGGGGGCACCCTTAAGTCGACGCTCCAACTCGTCCCAGAGGTACTCAATAGGGTTAAGGTCCGGGCTCTGCGCAGGCCAGTCCATTCGATTAACCGCATTGTCACCATACCAAGCCATGGTGGACCTCGCAACATGACAGGTGGCATTGTCACCATACCAAGCCATGGTGGACCTCGCAACATGACAGGTGGCATTGTCATCCTGAAAGTAACATGGGTCCACCCAGTCAAACTGCCACAACGTAGGAAGCGCATGGTCATCCAAAATGGCGCAGTAGGTCTCGGCGTTGAGTCTACAAGGAATTGCGACCAAGGGACCCGTGCCATACCAGGAGAAACACCCTCATAACACAATTCCACCGCCGCCGAACTTCACAGTTGGCACAATACATTCCGGTAGGAGGCGTTTTCCAGGCAGACGCCAAACCCAGACCCTGCCATCTGAACGGTAGAGGGTGAACCTTGTTTATTCGCTCCAGAGAACCTGTTTCCACTGTTCAATGGCCGACTGTTGACGTTCTTTGCACCACGTTAGCCGAGCAGCGCTATTGGACTTGGTGATCAAAGGCTTGTGGGCGGCAGCACGTCCATGATAACTGAGCAGATGGGCTTCTTTAAGGATGGTATTCATCGAAAGAACACTCCCGGATGCCTGTTGAAACTCCCCGCGGATGTGGCCCATCGATTTGGTGCTCTTCTTCCGAATTTCTCTGGCCAGCACCCGTCGGTCCCTAACTCCGAGTTTTGTGGGTATGCCGGGTCGGGACACATTCCGACAGTCACCTCTCATCTTCCACTTGCCAATCACGTAGGCCACTGTCAATTTGGGTACTTCAACTCACTGGATATGTCACGTATGGATCGGCCATTTCTGTGATACCCGACGATTCCACCTTTCTCGAAATCAGAGAGCTCCGAACTGCGTGACATTTTGCATGCGACTGGTTGCGTTGTTGTTTACCACACGATATTTAACGGCGGCGACCGTGACGTGTATCAGGGCCGCAGATATCGTCGATTGCAGGGGTGTCCAATTACTTGTTGGTAGATAGTGTACATACTGATCAAACACGATACGCACAAGTATTAGAGAAAGCAGGTCAAATAGCAGAACATGTGGCAGAGTGCTACAGTGGCGCAGTGGTCTAAGCATTGGCTTCTGACCATTCGTCCGAGAAGTTTCCGGGTTCGAATCCCGATGTGGCATGGATGTTGTGTTTGTTCTACGGCACTGGATCTTTCAACTCTCTGGAACCAGTGGCACAAAATATGGACGGGCGATATCTTTATAGCCCATCGAGTTGCTTACGGTGGTTGTTAAACCTTCAGTCAAAAAAAAAATAGTTAAATTGGTGCAAGCAAAGAGCCCCAAAAGGTAAATGGTATTCGATGTTAACTGCATTTTTTAAATCGATTCTTTAGAAGAAGAGATATCGATAAAAATGGATTAAATATTTGCGCCCACTATCGGAGTTGGGCGTTATTTGGGGAAGGAAATGCCTAAAAACATGTTTTGTAGTTAGTAATATCTGACTGAAAAAGGATTTCTTTCAATCGAGTTTTGAAACTCACAGGTATTTCTGCAAATATGCCGAAGACCGAACGGTGGCGCAGGTGAAGCCTATAGTGCAGTGCATATCGTTTTGGCCAAGGCTGCGAATTGGTCGTACTCCGGGTCCTTTTTTGAATAGTGCAGGTGAGAAATGTTACTGATTTTCTTTGGACTGGCCTAAGTCCAGTCCAAAAAAATTAGTAGCGTTTAGGACAAGCACAGACTTTTAATACAGATAATTATCAACATAAACTGACTGGTAGATGGTAAAATAATTAACATAAGATATGGCACTTTGTACTTGGATGTAAATTTAAGTAAAGTTCGGCTGGAATTTTGACTCTCTAACATTCCTAGTAGAGCTCACAAGCCAATCGTTAACTCTTGCAAATTAGAGTTCCTGCATTTTTTTTTTTTTTTGATTGGAGGTTTAACGACCACCGTCAGCAACTCAATGGGCTATAAGCAGTCGCCCGTCCCTAATTTAGGGTCACTGGTTCCAGGGAAGGGAGAGAGCCAGTGCCATAAGACAAACACAACATCCATGCCTCACCGGGATTCAAACCCGGACCCCGTTCGGACGAATGATCAGAGGCCATCGCTTAGACCACTGCGCCACCGGGGGCGGCCCTGAATTTTAGCCCCTGCATTCTGCAAAGTTCAAGATGACAAACAGGACTCACTCACTTCGACTCTTGGAGTTTTTAATCCACCGTTCTTCTTCGGCATTTATCCTAAGGAGAGCAGGTTTTTAATGCCACTCTTCTGCGCTGCTCGCCCAGGTGAAAACACAAACACAGTAAGCACACCAGTGATGGTAATCAGTAAAGCCCGGAAGTTGAGGCAAAATGCCTTAAAATGCTTTTTTTTTTTTTTTTGCCTTTTCGGCTCATATTTGAAAAAAAATGCCTTTTTATGTTTTTAATGTCGTTTTTTGCCTATACTCAACAAATGCACTATTAAAAAATGATTTCTTCTTAAGAATGCGATAAAATCAAAGTTTTGAAAACAATCTAGCATGCAGTACATAGTGAATTTTTTTTAAGTTATTTATTTCTTTTAAAAACTCTTTTTTAGGGTATAGGTGTACAAACCATAAGGTATGTGGCATTTTCAATAAAACAAAATCACAGTCGGCAGACATCTGAAAGTAAACAAGAGTACATTCGGTACATTCAAAACGAGGTGCTCCAATTTAAGCAGCGGTGGCAGACGCATGCGCAGAGTCTGCGATGGTCGGCATCTCATTTTATGTTTTGCTCTCCCTAGAATCCTAGATTATAGTTTCTGCGCATGGCGGAAGTAGCCGAATCCAGTCAGATAACATTGTAACCAATCAAGCTAGAGTGAAAGCCAAGAATGCACGCACACACATAAGACCTTGAACGTAAGTGCAAAACAAGGGAGGAAGATTCTGTTAGTTCGCTACCCCTAATAGATCTCGCCTTGCGTCCAAGTGAAACAATAATGCCGAAAACTGCTTCTTCAACCAATGCTAAATTAAGTCGGTATGTTCAAGAGTATGGAAGTGATATCTTGTACACTGATGGAATGGTGTTGTTTCGTAAAATATGCGATACGAAACTGAATTGCTAAAAGAAATTCTTCATTTCACAACATTTGGCAACAGCTAAACATAAAGCTGCTGTTATTCAGAAGATTGATGAAAAAAGATATGTTTGATTTCGTCATTCGCTTCTACTTCGAGAAAGCAGTCACATTTTGCAAGTGATTTGTGCCATGCTTTTTTATAGATGCTGGAATACCTTTGTGGAAGCTGGAAAATAATTCACTGAAGAATTTTTTGGAGAATTATACAAAGGAAAATATTCCGTGCGAAGCAACTTTGCGGGAAACATACTTAGATTCCTGCTACGTCGGTATAATGAAAGAAATACGAGAAGATGTCGGGGGTAAAAATATCTGGATCAGTATCGATGAGACAACAGACGCCACGGGAAGGTATGTGGCAAATGTTGTTATAGGTACAATGGAACCTGCTCAGCCCTCAACTATCTACTTACTTACATCAGAACAACTTCCAAAAACAAATAGTAGCACGATTTCTCAGCTTTTTGCCTCTTCATTAGCTCTTCTTTGGCCTGACGGAATAAAGTATGAAAATGTACTATTGCTTTTAACAGACGCAGCTCCCTATATGAAAAAAGCTGCCCACAGCCTGAAAGTTCTCTTTCCAAAAACGCTTCATTTAACTTGTTTGGTTCATGCTCTCCACAGAGTAGCGGAGGATTAGCGGAGGGTTATTTCCGGGTATTGATGCGTTAGTGAGTAATGTGAAGAAAATTTTCCTTAAAGCTCCTCGTCGAGTTCATTTATTCAAAAAGATGGAACCAAATCTTGCTTTACCGCCTAAACCGATTTTGACAAGATGGGGAACATGGATATCAGCCGCTGTATATTACGCAAATAATTTGAACAAGATTGCTGAAATTGTTAACAGTTTTCAAGAGGATGAATCCTGCGCAATACGCAATGCTGAACAGATACTAGCTAAAGATTCCATTCGTAACGATTTAACTTTTATTCAAGCACACTTTTCACAGTTGCCCGATATGATTACTTTGCTGGAAAAAAGGAACGAAACGTTAGTGAATGCCTTGAAAATATTAAATGATGTAGTTAGTACAATTAAATGTGTTCCCAGGAGAAATGGTCAAATCGTGAGTGAAAAATGTCAACGAGTTCTTTCAGCAAATAATGACTTGGAGAAAATCAAAGTCATCACTGAAATACTCCAAGGTGAAAGTTCAACTTCTATTGAAATGGATCCTACAACTGCCTCATGTTTCAAATACGCTCCCATTACCTCCGTAAAAGTTGAAAGATCATTTTCGCTTCAAAAACATATCCTAAGTGACAGAAGGCAGAGTTTCACTTTCGAACATTAAAAAAAAACACCTAGTACTTATGTGTAACCGCAAAAATAAGTACGTGATAATCTGATAAATGATTTTGCCAATTCAGCCTAACACCTGTGTATGATTCAGAATGTTTCGACCACTTCTATAAATGCCTATTTTTGATGCCTATTTTGACGCTTTATTTCGCTTATTTGCCTGCCTATTTTTAGCATTTTTACTGCCTCAACTTCCGGGCTTTAGTAATCAGAAATAAGTTGATCTTCCGCACGTCGTCATTACCGCCAACACTTCGCCGTGACCGAATCTCTCACACTCAACACCGCTCCTCGATCGGAGGGAAAGCAGGAAAGTCGGCCCCTGAACAAGATGCCGTAGGTTTCCGAAGCACTAACGGGACGGAATGAACCGAATCGAGCAATCGGGCAGCCACGTTGGGGTCAGTTGAAGGTTACTCTCTTGAAGAAGTCCAAGGGGAGGAATCCTCCTCTCTTGGTTGCTTGAAATTGTTAACAGTAGCGATGTCCAACCAGATCACCACCGCAGCGATGTTCAACCAGATCACTTGTTGATATTCCTCGAGCGCCTGCGAAGGAGGTGAGAAGCTCCAGCAGTAGTTCTCCAGATGCTTTCGGTGGGTGTTTTCTCAAACAAAGATTCCTACCGGGTAAAAAAAAAACCGTTTCCCCATCGGTGAGCCTTACTCGTTCCTTCTATTTTTCTCTAGTTTTTGTCACCACCAGCTCAATGAGACTATGAGGCCAGACTCGGCATGTTTTCCAGGAATGTAGGGGAACCAACTTTCGTCCGAGTGGTTTTAATAATCGAGGGTCAGCAAGCTCCCTCTCTTTTCTTGGGCGCCTGGTCTATTCGACGGTGCCCAGCAACTGACTCCTTTTCTTCTCTGTTCTCACCCTCGATTCACTGACCCGTCAAAACAAACCACTTGAGAATTGGTTTATTAGCATTTGGCCACATCACATGCCGTCTAGGAACAGAGTTACAGATGCATTTTTGTCTGGGTGAAGTGGCAAAAATTGGGGACTTTGTTCACAGGATGTGTTTCCTTGCGCTCGGCGCTCTTAAAAAGTTTCCCAAAAATACAGCTTTGGTCATATTATTTTCGTAACAATATACAACCCGAGGGCCGACTTTCGGTTAGTAGAGCTTTTGGTGTCCGAATGGGAAAAACTGCCGATTTAATGGAGTTTGATAAAGAACAAATTGTGATGGCGCGACGATTCGGAACTACGATCTCAGAAATGGTGCAACTTCTGTGTTTCTCACGTGCCGCTGTAGTGAGTACGTATCAAAAGGAGTGCACAAACGGTCAAACGACGAGCCATCGTCCAGCCGTATGTCGTCCGCAGCTCATTAGTGAAGGAGCGGAGTGGATACTGTCGCAAATTGTTCACAGGGACTGCAGGGCAACAGTGTGACAAATAACCCGCAGCTACAACAGTGGCGGGCCTGCGTGACCGAAAACCCAGTCGGGTCCCAATGCTACCTGCTTATCATCGCCAACAACGCATGAAATGGGCCTAAGATTAAGACTGGACAGTGGATGGTTGGAAGAAAGTGGCCTGGTCTGATGAATCAAGATTCCTGGTGTATAACTTAGACGGCCAAGCGCGGATACTCCAATTACCAACGGAGGCTACGTTGATGCACTGTTGGGCGGAAAAAGGCCACCGGCGTGGCGGCGGCGGGGGTGCTATGCAGTGGGAGATATTTTCTTGGAGCACTTTAGACCCCATTATCCAATTGGCACAATCCTTGACAGCTGTCAGGTATCTGAGTAACGTTGCGGACCAAGTTCACCCATTTAAGGCAACTGTGTTCCCTGCTAGTGATTGGCCATTACCAACAGGATAATGCGCCATACCACACTGCCAGAATCGTCAAGGAGTGGTTCGAGGAACATGCTGGTGATTTTCTGTTAATGTGCTGGCCTCTAAATTCACCTGACATGAACCCAAACGAACATTTGTGATTCGACTTGGAGAAGCGGGTTCGCACTAAATAACCTCCACCCCGAAATGTACGAGAACTAGAGGACCTGCTGTTGACATTGTGGTACCAGATACCCTGGGATACCTATCGCCACCTCATCGAATCGATGCCTCGCCGAGTGGCTGCTGTTTTGCGGGCTAAAGGGGGTCCTATAGCTTATTAGGTGGGTGGTTATAATGTAATGGCTCGTCGGTGTACGTCTACGCCCTGGCGGAGACACTATACCTTATTTTAAGCAGAGAAGATTTTAAAGCAGTTTTTCGTCGTGAGAGGTATCAGACTGCAACAGACTTTTTTCAATCGAAGCGCAGATGTTACTGCAAATACATTCAAAACAGAAATATACACTAACGCTAATAAGTGACAAAATCTTTACCATATGCAAAACATTTCCCACCAAAAGGTCTATCCTGTGTGTATTATTATAATAGTGACATTATTTTTTTTGTATATATACACTCATCGTCAAAAAAAAAAAAAAATAGATGCACCCAGACGGAAACAAGCTACAGGAATAAAACTCGGTGGACAGGTTTGACATCGCGAGACACGCAAATGATTCAAGGATCACGCTCAGCCGCGCAAGTGATGCAAGAAAAGAGGGGTCGTAGCTCTGAGTGGCCACCTTATTATGACCACCTGACAGTTTTAAGCAAATGAGCTATGGCTGCACGCTGTTGCAGCCAGAAGGCGAGGCTAGTATAAAAAGGGAAATCTTAGTGCTTGCGACAGTAGTAGAAGTGATTTTTTGGTGACGAGATGAGTACAAAAATGCGATTTTACGGACTTTCAACGTGGGATGATTGTAGGAGCTCGGAGCCACGGAGCGAGTAACACCGAAAACGCCGCATTCATGAAATCTTCCAGAGCAGCTGTTGTTAAAGTGTTTAAAGACTGAACTGTCAGCCAAAAAACTGGATCTCTACGTGCAACGTGTGGTCGTCATCGACTACTGACTGCTCGGGCGGAACGGAGAGTGTCCAGACTGGTAACAGACAACAGAAGGGCAACAGTGCAGCAAATTACAGACCATCTTCATCAAGGATCCCGTCAAATGATCTCTGCACGCACTGTTCGCCGTACACTGCAGCCGAAGGCCTGTTCGAACACCTTTGCTGTCTGCAGTTAACAAGAGAAAACGTCTCCAGTTTGCACAGGAGCACAAGGATTGGACAGTCGATAATTGGAAACAAATTATGTGGTCCGATGAATCACGTTTTCAGTTGCACCATGCCGATGGCCGAATGAGAATTTGGCGGAAACAGCACGAAAGCATGGACCCCAAAAGCATTGCTACAACCCTTCAAGCTAGTGGAGGCAACGTTATGGTTTGGAGAATGTTTTCCTGGCATGCATCCTATCCTGTCATGTGGGTGGTTTATCCCAATGGCGATGGCTACTTTCAACAAGATAATGCGTCCTGCCATAGTGCTCGTATTGTACAGGATTGGTTTCAAGAACATCTCCAGATCTCAACCCCATTAAGAATTTGTGGGATGAAGTCGAACGAGCCATCAGACAGCTGGATCCACAATCCTGCAATCTCACACTCCTGGAAAGTGCTATTCATCAAGCATGGTCTCAGATTCCACAAACCACCTATCAACATCTCGTGGAGTCCATGCCACGAAGAATCGACGCAGTATTAAAGGCAAAAAGGTGGCCCAAGGAAATACTGAATTGGGTGGTCATAATAAAGTGGCCCCTCAGTGTATATTACAGTGTATATACTGCATTGACAAAAGTCACCGGACACTCCTTCAAAAGCAAATGAACGGATCCGTTGCATTGTTGAGATGCGCGGTACAGCTGCAAAAATTATAAAAGCAACGCCTGCAGCTGAACGCCATCATATCGCACTGTGAGGCTGAGTGAAAATGTCACGGCGGGAAAGTACTGACTTTGAGAAAGGAAAGATTGTTGGATGTTATATTAGTGGGTTGTCCATAAGTGAAACCGAGAGGCGTTTAAACATTCTTAAGTCAACTGGTTTGGATGTACTGAATAAATGGAAGACACATGGCGTTCCTGAAGCAGCAAAACGTGCTGTCAGACCAAAGAAATCAATGATAGAGGACGTCGAAACCTCAGGAGAGTCGTTACAGCTAATCGACGGAGTACTGCACAAAACCTCAGTGTACAGGTGAGTAAAAATGCTGGAAATTTCGTATGTACACGTACCATTCGCAGAGAACTTCTTTCCATCGGCTTCCGTGGTCGTGCGGCTGCTCATAAGCATTTCATCTCCACTCGGAATGCTACTCGTTGTTTAGCATGGTGTAAAGAACATTTATCGTGGACCGTAGATCAATGGAAACGGGTCCTATGGACTGATGAATCTAGATACACGATGCATCGGTCTGATGGCCTTGTGTGGGTATGGCGGCAGCCGGGGGAACGCTATTTACCACAGTGTACTGTTCCTACGGTGAAGTTTGGAGCTGGCAGTGTACTGTTCCTACGGTGAAGTTTGGAGCTGGCAGTGTACTGTTCCTACGGTGAAGTTTGGAGCTGGCAGTGTACTCGTGTGATGGTGTTTTTCGTGGTATGGTCCTGGACCGCTGGTTATCGTGGACAAGCCGGTTAACCAGCATGTCTACCTCGATATTCTGGACAATTATATCCTACCAACTGTGTGGCAATGGTATGAAACCGAGCCTTGTTGCTACCAGCAGGACAGTGCACCGAGCCATAAAGCAAGTACTGTTACGGTGAGGTTTGACGACAAATTCCGTATCGTGTGTGGACTGGCCAGCACATAGCCCTGATCATAATCCCATAGAGCACCTGTGGGACGAATTAGAGCGCCGCATAAGAAGTTTGGAACCAAGGACTACTACTAAGCAACAGTTAGCGGCAGCATTATGTACTGAATGGAAGCGCATGCCTATCACTATGTTCCAAAACCTTGTGGAAAGCATGTCCCAAAGGATCAGTGCATGCATTAAGGCCAAAGGTGGACCAACACCGTGCTAATGTAATGTCAATAAATGTTACGTCGTGTTTCTCTTCTAGGTGTCCGGTGACGTTTGTCAATATAGTGTATATTTTAAATGAAAATGAAGCCACTCAAAACTGGGTACCAAACTATCAACCATAAAAAGAAAAACTAATCACTGTACAACCAAACCCATGAAATTAAATTAAATAACAAATAAAAATATGATACTCTATGAAATTAAATACACTGGCGGAAAGGGAAAAAAGAACACCAAGAAGGAATTGGCGGACGATCATGAAATTTACATATGTTAATGGGGTGGAGTTTACGTAGGTGTGATGTTAATTTCGGGACCAACCGGTGAGCGCTTACGCCACAGCACGGCATAATATGCAAATTATCGTCGGTGGTATTTAAGGAGTACGGCGAAGTGAATATAATCAATCGTCGGCGTACGGACACGTGCGAAGACCCTGAAGAAGCTACAATGCCTGGACATGGAAGGCGTGTACGATTTCAGCAGTTATCGGACTTTGAGCGCGGTCGTCTAGTCGGACTCCGCGAGGCCGAGTGGTCGTATCGTCGTATTGCGGAGCGAATTGGACGGGAAGTATCGGTGGTGGTACGATGGTGGCGTAGATGGTCCGAGGAACATTCCCACACGATAAGACGTGGAACCGGGAGTCACAGACGGACTGATGAGCAGACCGATCGACGCATAAGAAGAGCGGCGTTGTCAAGCAGAACATCCACGGCGACGCAAATCCGAGCTACCGTTGCACCTGAGGTAACTGTGCGAACAATCCGCAACCATCTACTGAATGCAGGACTACGTGCACGTGTGCCTCTGGCATGTGTACCTCTGACTCCAGCCCACCGTCAGGAACGGCTGCAGTGGTGTCACCAACGTCTGCACTGGAGAACGCAATGGCGATCTGTCGTGTTCAGTGATAAAAGCAGATTCTGCTTGGGAGCCTCCGATGGCCGTATGCGTGTTCGCAGACGCACAGGGGAGCGTCTCCACCCTTTTCGCATCCGCCAGCGGCACACAGGGGCTACACCTGCCCTCCTGGTCTGGGGAGCGATCAGCTATCACTCCTGTACACAACTAGTGTTTGTACCGGGTACGTTAAGCAGCACCTCCTACATCAACAACATCATTCAGCCCGTTGTTGTGCCATTTGTAAGGTCGGTCCATCGTGGTGTTTTCCAGCAAGATAACGCACGCCCACACACGGCACGTGCAACGCAACATGTACTTCAGGGAGTGATACAACTTCCATGGCCTGCATGTTCACCGGATTTGTCCCCCATTGAGCACGTGTGGGATTTTATGGGACAACGACTTATCCAGTCTCCACGGCCAGCCACGAACATCCCCGATTTATGCGTCCAGGTTGAGGATGCTTGGAACTCAATACCCCAAACTTACATCCAACACCTGTACGACAGACTCCATGCCAGAATTGCACAGTGTAACGCAGTTCATGGCGGTTCAACCTCGTACTAACCATGTTACATGGAAATGTTATTTTACAGTTTACCAGCAAATACAGCTGTATTTTGCCATAATGTTTTGATCACGTTATCCTCTGTATTCCGTTATTATGCTGTATAAATTTCGTTGGTATCAGACGTCTCCTTCTTGGTGTTTTCTTTTTTCACTTTCCGCCAGTGTATATCATAATACTATCATCATCTCCTTACACTGCTGCTGCTCAAACATTATTATTGTTCAGTTCTCATCGGACACATACACACGCCACACGCTCTGACCTCAGGATGATGCCAACCATGCTCTTGCGAGAGAGAAGATATCACGTTAAGTTTGAAAAATGCTAAGGAGAACAAACTCAAATTTACATAGAGAAAGAAACTAAAAGGGAAAGTTAAATAAGGGTATATGTCACAGAAGATAATCTTTGGCGAAATTGCTCCTACTGGTTCACTTTTAAAAGTGATTTCTCTGTAGCCATTTATTGTTTGCGCTGTATCACTTCAATTTTTATTGTTTTTAATAAACCAATGTACGACAAAATAAGAGAAAGCATTTATGCTCAGGGACGAATTGGCCCACCGGGACACCGGTATATTTCCCGTTGGATCACTTGATAAATGGCACACATTTCTCGTATCCTCCTCGTCTGGATTGTTCGGAAAGAAGGAATAATTATTTTGGTAGTTATGAATAAGAACTTCATTTGAGCTTTACGCTATCAGTCTAAAATGTTATTGTGTTAAAAAAAATTGGCATTTCATTCTACCTACATAATTATATGGTGGGCGTTTGCTGTGAAATGGCAAAGCAAATTTCTCTCTACTTCAGCGAAAAATTTACCGCCTGACAAGTACGTTGTTATTCAGAGGCGTAGTTAGGCGGGAGCGGCTGCCCCGGGCGTAGCTCAAGGGAGGGCGCAAAACTCACTGTTTATAATTTGATTAAAATTTGAATTTAAACTTTTGCTCCAATTTCTTGTACAGTTTTTTTTTTCGTGCCATACTTTGTCATTTGTCCATTTACAGTTAGCTTATAATATACTTCGCTAGTTTTGGTAACCTTGGGAAATTAAAATTCACGGTTCGTCCTCAAATTTTGCAAGGGATATCGGTTACTCATATTCAAAAATGACGTACGTTTCAAGAGAAGAAAGTAGTTCGCATCGTTGAAGATTCTCTGGGGGCTATTTGAATCATTACTTGGGAGCCACGGTTTCCAGCTGCATTCGGGACGTTTATTTTATTGTGGTACCAAACGTCCCAAAACAGTTGGGGAAAAGCCGTACAGCCCGTTCCATTGTGCAGATCATCTGAAGATGCACCGGGTGTGTCAACACATCGTCCCACGTATGTTCACTGAAGATCAGTTGGCCATACGGATGGAAATGGCGGGCGATTTCGCAACCGCCGCCGACCAAGACCCACAATTTCTTAGAAGAATCATAACGGGGGATGAAAAATGGTGCTTCCTATTTGACCCGCAGACTAAGCGGGCATCAGCTACGTGGAAATCGCCATCGAAATTCCGCCGAGATCGCAGCAAAGGCAAAATCATGCTAGAGTTCTTCGATATCCAGGGGATTATTCATTTTGAAATTATCCCTGAAGGACGCAGTGTCGAAAAGGGACTCCATCTGGACGGACATCATGCAACGTCTACGTGAGTCAATCAGCAAGAAGAAGCCACAACTGTGAGGCCATCAATCGTGGGTGCTGTTGCACGACAATGCACAAGCACACAGTACCCTCCTCGTTCGTGAGTTTCTCGCCGAAACAAGAACTGTTATCTTCCCACACCCACTGTACTCACCTGAACTCTCGCCCTGCAACTTCCACCTCTTCCCTCAGCTAACACGTCGACTTCAGGGGCGTCGGTTTTCGAGCGCATCGCTGGTTGCACTGAAAGACATTGCAAAGAATCGGTTCCAGAAGTGCTTTGACAAACTCCACGGTCGCAGGCAGAAGCGTGTTGTAGCAAGAGGGGTTTTATTTTGAATGAGGATGGGCTTCAGCTTTGTAACTCTAACTATCTATGGACTTACGGACCCAGTCCGGGAAATTCAGGTACCTACCTCGTATAATCCGTATTGAGTAGAGTTCTTATCAAAGGACTTGTTTAATTAATTATCTACGAATGTCTTTTCTACGTTTTGAAGAAGGCTATTTGTTAGTTTTCGTAACATACATTTCAGGTGCTGCTGGAAGTAAGTAGCTGTTCTTATTTCTGGATGTTGATAGTAAGTAGCTGTTCTTATTTCTGGATGTTGATAGTAAGTAGCTGTTCTTATTTCTGGATGTTGGTAGTAAGTAGCTGTTCTTATTTCTGGATGTTGATAGTAAGTAGCTGTTCTTATTTCTGGATGTTGGTAGTAAGTAGCTGTTCTTATTTCTGGATGTTGATAGTAAGTAGCTGTTCTTATTTCTGGATGTTGATAGTAAGTAGCTGTTCTTATTTCTGGATGTTGGTAGTAAGTAGCTGTTCTTATTTCTGGATGTTGATAGTAAGTAGCTGTTCTTATTTCTGGATGTTGATAGTAAGTAGCTGTTCTTATTTCTGGATGTTGGTAGTAAGTAGCTGTTCTTATTTCTGGATGTTGGTAGTAAGTAGCTGTTCTTATTTCTGGATGTTTTATCGATTGCAGAGATCCGGATAATCCTTTTTCTAACTGGTTCTACTGACTGAATAATTTTGATAAATTTTATTTGCGTCGGAAATGATTCAAAAGACGTGCTCGTTACAACCGAAAATTCAGTGTCATCTTCCTTGAATGAAACCATTGAATGAAATACGGGATAACAGCATTGTACAATACAAATTTTGAAGATGTGAATCCGTTTATTGGTGTAAATATGACATGGATGTTAAGTCAGATAATATCCGAAAACTTGAAAATTTCGTCCTCCTGGAGCGGGAATAGAACCCGCGTTTCCCGGATAGCTCCCGGTATGCTAACCACACACCACCCAGAATTACCAAGTTTCAAGTTTCCGATTAATAACATTCAAAAATTTTCAAGTTTTCGGATATTTTCTGACTTTACATCCATGTCATATTTACACCAATAAACGGATTCACATCTTTCAAATTTTAATTGTACAATGTTGTAATCCCGTATTTCATTCATCGATACTCTGCGCCTCGGGACAATCACATGAATGAATTAAAATCTCCAGATTCGCTACTTATGAATGCCGGTTGCTTTATTATTATTATGAATATAATCTGTGATGATGGTTGTATTCATATTAATTGGAAACTTGAAATTTGGCCGTTCTGGGTGGTGCAGTGGTTAGCATACTCGGGCGCTATCCGAGAGACGCGGGTTCGGTTCCCACTCTAGGACGACGAAATTTTCAAGTTTTCGGATATTATGTGACTTTACTTCCATGTCATATTTACACCAACAAACGGATTCGCATCTTTCTTGTTTAACTGTTGTTTATGTAATCTCTTTGAAGTTATCATCTTAACCCCACAGAGGAAGACAGAAGGACGGCTACGCGGTGGCTGATTAGTTAAAAAACTAAGTTCGGTTCGAAAACCTGAGATAAAGTCTCAGGCCAGACACGTGGACGTGATATTTATTCTTCAATTGTTATTATCCTTCATTGTTTGGGACCGGTAGTTGGCTTTCTACGAAATGACGTTAGTGAGGAAATGGCAGTAAGTCTTTTTCCCCTGAATTAATACGAAATCTCATTAACTGATCTCAGCCAACGGAGATGGTCTCGTTACTGTTTGTGTGTTCCTGCGTGAGTTGACTCGACGTACGCAGTTGGAATTCAGATTTGTCAGTTAACACTTTACTCCATTATACGAAACCAGCTTAACTTATTACTTATGGATGAGACACTACACAGAACGTCGAATTTCGAAAAGATGTGTTCGCTGCATGAACAAGTAGCAGAAAAGATGCAAATTATGTTTAACGGAAGCTTCGCGGATTGGCAAGTTAATGGGTTGGTGTTGTTGTTTAATAACGCAAGAGACACGAGTGGTCAAGGAACTCCATCTAGCTAGCGAGAAGGAGAAAAAAGAGAATGTTCCACTGAATGAAATATATTACAAAATCTCAGTCTGAAAGAGGAGAGAAGAACTGGGCAAAAGTCGAAAAGATTAAAGCATAAAAATGGCGCTCAATTGCTTAACTACTATTGAGCGTGGTAAAGCGATGTTAAAGGGACTTGTTCTTGATCTTATGTAGAGGATTTTAGGAAGGGAATGTCTGACCCCAGGTCTTAAACAACCCTTAGAAATAGGAAGCTAGGAGATTTGGGCTAGAGGTCGGATAGGAAAGTGACACGGAAGCGAAGTAGAAAGGGGGAGGAAGACGCCCTTATTTATTACCGGGGGCCAGTACCCGGGGTCCGACGGCTTAACGTGCCCATCCGACGCACGACGGATAGTTAGTGGATCGAGCGTTCGTACCTGCCTGGGATCGAACCTGAGGTCCTTTCCGTGGTAGTCACGAACGTTGCCCACTAGGCCACCCGCGGCCCTATGTTAAAGGGACCTCGACATTAAGGCGTTAAAAACGGATTAAGAAAATAAGATTTTTAACTCAAATTTGCCAACAAATAAGGAAGATAAGAGATGCGGGTGGAAAGAATAATAACTGTAAACAGCAAGAAGGGCAGGGAAGAGATCTTTCCAGTTCCTTTTTTTTTTGTAATGAAGGTTTAACGACCACCGTGAGCAACTCAGTGGGCTATAAGCAGCCGCCCGTCCCGACTTTAGGGCCAATGATTTCTGGGAATGAAGAGAGCCAGTGCCTTAAGACAAACACTAAATCCATGTCTCACCGGGACTCGAACCCGGACCTATCTCGGACATAGTATTTAGCATGATGCCAAATTGAATTGAAAATTTGAAAGAGCTGAAGACGTATTCAGGATAGATGTGTTTTATATAATTTTAGACATACGTATAACACAAATTAGAGGAACATTCATCAGTATGACAAAAAAATCAAGAGAGTGCGCTTGAACTCTTTGTAGATAATTTATACTGTGCATCTTTCACATGCCTAGATCTTCGTGGGTGTGAAATAAAACGAGTGATTATAAAGTATAAATTTATTTAGGTACAACGCGCTGCAGTTATTCGCGTCACTCAGGACCACACTGAGCCACAGTCCGGTACATACTAAGTGGAATTAAATCATAACAGCAAACAATAAGATTTACTAATTCCTGATATTGAAAGGTACTTCGGTAGTTGGATTAATAAATATTATTGTCGTAAAACCAATGAAAGGAGATATGTGAATAATAAAAATAAGTATTTACTAAACTGTGACGGCAGCAATAGTAAGTATTTCGACTGTTTCTCTAGAGGTGCAAAGGTGGAAACCTTTTTTTTTTTCGCTATTTCTGCTTCCGTAAGAAGTGCTTGAAAAGTTTTTTAACTTATCATAACTTTTTCCATGAATAATGTTTTTCGCCTATTTTCAACTTCTCCATTATGCAAAATTCTTCCGCTAGCAGACGTGGGGTTACATCATGTTTCCTTCTATATTTCTTCCTTTAACTGTTCGATTTGAAGAACTCTTTGTCTCTGCTGCTATGAGAAACTTTTGTGCGCCATTTGTTAATTTTCGTAACATGCTTTTTAGCCGCTGGTGGAACTAAATAGATGTTTCTATTTCTGGATGCTTTATCGATTGTAGAAACCGGTTGATTGTTTCCCTAATCAGGTCTATTGACTTTTAATAGCTTTGATAAATTTTATTCACGTTAGAACGGATTCAAAAGACGTGCTCATTACAACCGAAAATTTTGTGTCACCTTTCTTGTTTTTCCTTGGTAACAGTAAAAAAAACATTTATAATTTGCAAAACATTGCAGCATTATGATAAAGTGTATTTGATATACATGTTCGATTTGAAACTGAAATACTTTAATTAGTTTTACTTTTTGTGTGCCATAATTCTTAATTGGTACTTATTTATTTGCTTACTCATATTTTGTATTTTCGTACAAATCGGGAAGGTCATTAGACACTGTCACACGGCAGTTACCTGTTTTAAGTGTGTGATCGTGAGGCATCTCAAAGAGGCTGGCACAAAATTTGCAAATGACAAACTTTAGTGAACATTTTTATTTTTAAAAGAATAAAATTTGCATGATATGACTAACTTTAGTGTGAGTTCTTTGTACAAACGCCGTTCTATAAAAACATGAGAGTAATTTAGCCAGAGTTTTTTAGCTGGCAACCGTGCAAAAGGTAAAAATAACCACACAGACGACTAACAGAATTAAGGAAGTATCTATGGCAACAGTTATTAGCCGTGGCAGACAATTCTGGTTTTGTTATTGCGCAGTTGTTTAAGGTACGTCTGCATTTCGCCATACAGCTATGGAGGTGAATGATTCAGAGTTAAGAAGTTAAATGCGTTGTGCGATAAAATTTTGCTATCGTTTGTGTAAAACGGCTCCAGAAACAGTTGATTTCATGTAAACAGCTTACAAAGATAAATGCTTGGGTAAGTCAACGATTTTTAGATGGCACCAGGATTTCAAAAAAGGGCGTTTGTCGGCAGAACTCGCTCCTAGGCTTTGTCTGCCTGAAAATGTTGTTACGGAGCGTATTGTTAACTCTGTTTGGGCGATCCTGCAAGAAGAAGTCTGATCACTCAAATACTGATCTGCTGCTGATATCACCTCCGAATCATTCGAGTAGTGCTTCCCTTTCAAACATTTGTATCAGAAGTATGTATTTAGGTCAAAACCTCAACCGTGTGAGGAATTTTGATGAGAAATGGCACGTCTCTCTGAGACATTTCCTCTATAACTAAGATAGTTTAGTTAAGAACAGCACATGCTTCTCTAAAACTGGGGGTTTTTCAAACTTTTCTGAATCGCGGACAACATGGCGAAATGGAATAGTATTCGGGGGCCACATGGAAAAGGAAAGTAAAAACGTACAACGAAGTAAATTTCTCCGTCATTTTTATCCGCGCCAGGATTCGAACCCGGGTCCCCTCATTCCGGAATAAGTTGCTCTACCAATTGAGCTACGCGGACGTTTTATTCTGATTCCTATCTGCCTTTATGTCGTGTGCGTCCTTCCGGCAGGTACGTCACATCTCCTGGTACGTTACAAACGCACGTGTTTATTATGAATAACGATTATTTCAGATAGGTATTGAGTCTTAAAACTTAACTTTCTGGAAAAGAAACGATGCAATTAATATGATATCTATATTACAAAGAATTCCGAAATAGGTTTCTGAAACGCCTTGTGAAAACACAAGTTTGTCCGCCTCACTCCGGATTAAGTCGCTCTCCCAATTGAGCTACCCGGACAGAATGTCTCGCTAAATATTTGTCGTCTTCACACATGTTTTCACCTCTGTACTACGTCACAGCCTACATTTCCCAAATAAAAGTGAATATTAAGACAAATCCTTTGAATTTTTTCAACACAGGTTGGAGGAATTAAATAAAGCAAGAAAAACTTATCCTCTCCAGCTGGTGACAACATCAATAAAATGTCGTGTGAAGCCTCATTTCAATCATGTAACAAAGGTTGGGAAAGTGCATGCAATTGCCGAGACTTGTAAAGCCTTACATAATAGATGTTGTTGAAACTATGACTGTGTGATGAACAATTTAGGAACATAAAACCTGTGCTACTCTCAAACGATACTGTTTCTAAGCAGATTCGTGAAATCAGCATGGAGATTGAAAATGAAGTCACTGAGCGCATAAAAATTAGTGGATGTTACGCATTGCTACTTGATGAGACAATAGACGCTACCGGAGTTGCAGTACTTCTTGCTCTCGACCGGTACGCAAATGCTAACTTAACTGAAGGCGAACTGTTATTTGGCAAGCTCTTGAAGACTCCTATTACCAGGGAGGACATTTTTAACTTGGTTGACTATTATGTCAAAGGAAAGAAACTTTCATGGAACGAATGCTTTGATATCTGCGCTGATGGTGTCAAGGCAATGACAGGAAAACACCGTGGATTTATTGCTCGTTTTCGATATATCGTGCCTAAAATTGAAAGTAGCCACTGCATCATCCACAGGCTCTTTGAAAAAAAGAAAAAATCATGGATAAAGTTCATTCTGGAGTGAAAAATTGTGATGTTGCCAAAAAAAACTATGGCATCATTCTATCAACGCTATCGACTTTTTTATAAGATCTATAAAAAAACGGAACACCATTTGCAAAAGGGTTCAGAAACGAAGAGAATATCGATGGCGCAAATTGAAGATGTCGACTAAGCGTTGTTCACGTGGTTCCACGACTTCCGTTCGTAGAGTGTATCAGTTAGTGGATCGTTAATCGGTGAAAAAGCATTTTAATCTGCCCCTGTTCTTGCGGGCCTTGGGGACTTCCAGGCCAGTTTTGGATAGTTAAATCGTTTTAAGGAATGTATGGCGTCGTAGTAAAAACGATTTGTGGTGAGGTAGGTGCTGTGCTTGCGAAAAGCACGAATGAATGGAGAGCACGAGAAGTGGGTGCTCTAATGAGTTCACACAGTTCATATTATTAGTAAAACGCTGACGAGGCGGACATGTTTCACCAACTTCAGTCAAAGATGACATCCCTTAACTCTTTAACGACCATGACTCAAAAATCTTTTATCACTCCAAATATCACAGCCCCCGAAATTGTCTGTTAGTTCACATCTTTGTTTAATAACAAGAATAACGACTGAGGGTAACTTCTGCTGATCCCTCATAGTTCGAGAAAATTTGAAGAACAGGTAAGGGTAGGAAATCTAACTCACTCTAGACAGGCGATTCGGGCTGCTGTGACCGTTTGTATGTACGGGTGTTTTGGGCGTCCAGTAAGCCGTGAAAACTCGAATTACAACCTTATATTGCATCCATCTTAAGTAAGTCGTAAAAACTCATATTGCAACCTTATATTGCATCCATCTTAAGTAAGCCGTGAAAATTCAAATTGCAACCTTATATTGCATCCATCTTAAGTAAGCGGTGAAAATTCAAATTACAATCTTATATTGCATCCATCTTAAGTAAGCCGTGAAAACTCAAATTGCAACCTTATATTGCATCCATCTTAAGTAAGCCGTGAAAATTCAAATAACAATCTTATATTGCATCCATCTTAAGTAAGCCGTAAAAACTCAAATTGCAACCTTATATTGCATCCATCTTAAGTAAGCTGTGAAAACTCAAATTGCAACCTTATATTGCATCCATCTTAAGTAAGCCGTGAAAATTCAAATTACAATATTATATTGCATCCATCTTAAGTAAGCCGTAAAAACTCAAATTACAACCTTATATTGCATCCATCTTAAGTAAGCTGTGAAAACTCAAATTGCAACCTTATATTGCATCCATCTTAAGTAAGCCGTGAAAACTCAAATTGCAACCTTATATTGCATCCATCTTAAGTAAGCGGTGAAAATTCAAATTACAATCTTATATTGCATTCATCTTAAGTAAGCCGTAAAAACTCAAATTGCAACCTTATATTGCATCCATCTTAAGTAAGCCGTGAAAATTCAAATTACAATCTTATATTGCATCCATCTTAAGTAAGCCGTAAAAACTCAAATTGCAACCTTATATTGCATCCATCTTAAGTAAGCTGTGAAAACTCAAATTGCAACCTTATATTGCATCCATCTTAAGTAAGCCGTGAAAATTCAAATTACAACCTTATATTGCATCCATCTTAAGTAAGCTGTGAAAACTCGAATTGCAACCTTATATTGCATCCATCTTAAGTAAGCCGTGAAAATTCAAATTACAATCTTATATTGCACCATCTTAAGTAAGCCTTGAAAACTCAAATTGCAACCTTATATTGATTCCATCTGAAGTAAGCCGTGAAAACTCAAATTGCAACCTTATATTGCATCCATCTTAAGTAAGCCATGAAAAGTCGTGGCAAAGGTCTGCTAGTGAAAGAAATTGTCTATTGTGTGAAATAAAAGAACAAAACAGAAAAGAGAGAAGGAAAAAGAAAAACACAAGTTCATGGGCGAATGGATATGATTTGTAGAGCATAGCCAACCAAGCGGTATTAGCGAAAAAAAATGACTAATCGCTGGAAACGTTCTGACAAAATCTGATACAAAGGGTGAGTCGAAAGTTTTGCAATATTTGGATCACTTTATGTCTTCATACGTTCCTTTACGACGAAAGCTGACTAGCATTCAAAGTATAGGCCATCGTGTTGCCCCGTTTTTAGCCATCTGTCTGCCAGTTCTTCGATTCCGCGGCGGCACCAGTTCTTGTCCTTCGAGGCGAAGAACTCCTTTACCCCAGCTGCACCTCGTCCCGGTTGTTGAAGTGCTGCCCGCGAAGGCAGTGGGCCATGTGCCATATATATCCGACGCGACAAGGTCCGGACTATATGCTGACTGTAGCATCAGTTCCATGCCCTCAGGTTCCTGGAGTTTTGCCCGGGTCGTTCGCGTGGTATGAGGCCGAGCGTTGTCCTGCTGCTGTAGAAGAGCGCGCTTTCTGTTCCCTAGTGCCAGATACTCCTCCTGCGAAACGGCATACATCTGCTCCAGCTGTTTAGAGTAGAGGTTGGGCGCTGATGGCCGGACCGTCTGGAACAAATTCATAACGGATTATCCCCTCGAAATTCCACCAGACGCAGAGCATCACCTTGTGCTCGAAGCGCCCACGTTTGGCAATAGGTTATGGAAGCTGTCCCGCGCTCAACCACTGCCGTTGTGTGTAGGAATTACGGAAATAGACCCACTTTTCATCGCACGTAACAATTCTCTTGAGGAAACGTACATTGCGCGGGTTTTCTAAGAGTTTCGTGCAGATTTCCACTCGGGGTTTTGCTTCAGCTGGCGTCAGTTCGTGAGGGACAATGCGGCATCTCCTGTAGACCTTGCCAAGGTCCTGAAGGTGATGAACCCCGATGACCTGTGATATGCCCAACTAGCCTGATAATCTTCAAGTGCTGGTTGTCGGATTTACCTTTACGGCCTGACGCACGGCTTCCAAATCCACGGTTCGCGGCCTACCTGACCTTTGCTGATCGTCGAGGTTTCTGTCACCTGAGCGAAATTTCTTGAGCCATCTGCGGTGCTGTAGTTCATGGAACCTTCCCCTTTCGCATGACAAATATTTCGTGTTCCTTGAGCAGCGTTACCGCCGAGTTCAAACTCGTAAAGCAAAAGTTCCCTAATTAGCCGGTTGTGGCTGTTCATTTTTTAGGCATCCCAATAACAGACAGAACGACATGCAATGCTGTGCACAGCAACGACTACCACTTTATATCCCTTTCGAATGACTGCAGTGCGCAACCTGAACTAGTTTAAGCACGTGACATGCCCGCAGCAGCACATTCGTTTATGCAAAAATTGCAAAACTTTCGACTTGCGCTCTGTAAAAAGCATTCAGAACATACTTCGGAGACAAAAATGTGCTGAGCTGGAATAATGTGGAAATCAGTCCCTAATTCGACTTCCCTCTCTAATGACGTGCAACTGGAAGATCTTTTGTTTGCAGATAGTGATGTGTTTCCTTCTAACGAGACGGCTGTTATTAACATCATCCAGTCAATAAGGGATAATAAAACTGAAAGAACTATTGAAAGCAGTGTGGAAGCAGATATACTATTCCTTTGACGAATGTTGGTGCTTCAAAAATACTTTCGTGCTTCGAAAAATTTAGCTAATTTGTGTCTTCGCAAATTAACGCTCCGAAAACCATTTTTTTCTACATGCGTTATTTATGGAATTTTTTAATATCTGAAGCTACAAATTGCTTTGTTAAAAAAACTCACTGATCATTTACAAAAAATGTGAAAGTAAAAATGAGAAGAAAAAATTTGATTTCACAGTTTTATTAAGTACGAGTATATTTTTATAATTTTCACTTTATTATAAAAAATTTCTTTGATTGAAATTTTATATCTGAAATTTCCTAAATAAATGCACATTTAGATCGAAATTGTTTGGTAAATTGTTAGATCCCGTTTTTAAGACATTTTCGCTATAAGGAATATTTTGGTGATCCGATGGGAGTCGACAATATATATATACACCAAAAAAGCGTATACAAAAATTCGAGTGCGTGATCTAAAGGCTATGTGCAGAGGAAGTTCGATCGACTTAATACCCTTTAGATTTTCACTTCCCTGAGCATTAATCAATTAATGGTTGTCATGTAGAAACATGCATTTCCAATCCCTTCGTGTGCTTTTAAATGGAATTCGAAGGTCAAGTTTTCAATAAAGAAAAGATAGAATATGCAACGAAAAAACGGAAAAATGTTCCCGTGCTATTGACTTTTTGAAATAAAAAAAAGTGAAACTGTTTTTCTTCGTTTTAATGGATAATTCTGTATTTTGTTTGTCATTTTGTTAATGCACTTTATATGTTGCCTTCTAGACGGAAAAAGAGATGAATCATTCTAAAAGCATCAGAAACATTTTTTTTTTCTGTTTGTTTTTGCCATTCCCGAAAGTGGAAGTCAGGAAACTTCCGTTCTTGTACAAGAGGTGTGGCGTACTACAGAGGTAAAGCACAAGTTAAGACGACAAATCTTCAATCATACATTCCGTCCGCGTTGCTTAGTTGGGAGAGCAACTTGCTCCGGAGTGAGCTGGAGCTATTTCGATTCCGTCACGGACAAACTTGTGTTTTCACATTGGCGCCCGGACGAAAAGTGGAAGTACTGGCCGTTGGGTTCTTCGAAAAAGGTGTGATGTTTGCTCCACACATCGTCTAGAATTAATAAAAATTCGTTCTCCGCTTCAAAAAAAAAAAAAAAAAAAAAAAACGTTAAGAGGGAGATGATGTGACGTACTACAGAGGTAAAGCACGTGTCAAGACAACAAATCTGCAGCGATACATTCCCTCCGTTTGGCTTAATTGGGAGAGCAGGTCACTCCGGAGTGAACGGGCGCGGACAAACTTGTGCTTTCACAGAGGAAATGTGATGTATTTAAATCTTATGTTGTAGAAATACAGAATGAAATTTTAGCAAGTTTTCCTGAACGCTCCTATACTGCGCAAAGACCCCCCCCCCCGCCGCCGCCCAAATTAAAGCAGATTTCTCAATATTCTGAATCTGAACAAGGTGACTTAAAGTTGTTCTGTGTAAAAAATATGCAGTGTTGCTATCCACACAGTAGATAAAACATTTAAAATAGGGGTGATGCGCAGTTGACATGGGTTGACTGGAACAGACGCAAACCCAAACGCTTCCCAACAGCGCATCGCAATGCACGATCATCATAGGTAAGCCTCCCCGGTGGCGCAGTGGTTTAAGCGAAGGCTTCTGATCATTCGTCCGATAGGGGCCAGGGTCCAGTTCCCGGTGAGGCATGGATGTTGTGTTTGTCTTACGGCACTGGCTCTCTCCCTTCCCTGGAACCAGTGGCCCTAAATTAGGAATGGTCGACTGCTTATGGCCCATTAAGTGGTCGTTAAACCTCAAATAAAAAAAAAATCATGGGTAAACGTGGTGATCTGAGCGACTTTGACCATGGGCGCATTGTCACCGCAAGACAGATGGGTCATTCTATCGCCCAAGTAGTAAGAACCGTCGGGTTCTCCAGGGCAACCGTATCAAGGATGTACGGAGGGTATACCATCGACGGACGTAGCAGAGAGCAAATGGCGGACCACACGCCATTGATGACCGGAGTCGACGTAGACTATCCACACTCATACAGACCAACGGCTTGGAAACGGCCGCTCAAATCACATCCAGGTTAAACTTCGGAGACCCAAACAGCGTCAGCTTGCAAATGGTACGGCGCACGTTGCATGCTATGGGCTACGGGAGCTGACGCCCTTCTCGAGTGCCACTGTTGACTGCTCGTTATCAAACATTATGCCTAGCCTGTGCCGGGAAAATCAAAACTGGATAGCTGCAGAGTGGTGCCGCGTCGTGCGATCAGATGAATTCCGTTTTCAAGCGTACCGAGTTGACGGGAGGGTGTGGGTGTGGCATCGACAGCATAAGGTCACGGCCCCGTCGTGCCAGGTCTGCTCTGTTCAAGATGGCGGAATAAAATAGCCTTCATTGTCGTCCATGAAATAGCCATCTTCTGCTGGATGAAAATTCAACATTACAGGATGGACTTGACCGGCATCAATGTTCAGATAATCCTTGCAGAACACCCGGCCTTTCATCAACATCAGGGGTCAAGTTCCATACCAACAGAACGTGCTCCACACACCACCTCCAAAACATTGAGTTATACTTACAAGGCAAGTTGGGTCCATTACTTCCTGGGCTCTCGCCAAACTCTCTGCCTACTGTCTATACCGAACAAAGTGTATGGGGACTCATCGGACCACGTGACCTTTTTCCAGTCTTCCAGTGTCCAGTCACGGTAGTTCTCAGCACCACTGTAGACAAACTTTCCAGTTTTCGCAGGATTAGGGTTTCTGTTCAGGCATGCGATTGCCAGTACTGATCCTCTTCAATTCCCTGCCCCATAGTTCGCTGAGGTATTGGTCGAGAACAGCCTTTGAATGCTTCCGTCAATTACTGCACACAGGAAGTCCTGTTTCTCCGTACAAGCCTTCTCAGATGACGGCGATCTAATTCTTGGCAGTTTGTCGTCAGGCTAGAGTTACGTCTCTTAGACAAACAGTGTGGGTTACTTTCCCACTGATTACCGACCTATGATATACACTGGCAGAAAGTGAAAAAGAGCACCAAGAAGGAGACGTCTGACACCAACGAAATTTATACAGCATAATAACGGAATACAGAGGATAACGTGATCAAAACATTATGGCAAAATACAACTGTATTTGCTGGTAAACTGAAAAATAACATTTCCATGTAACATGGTTACTACGAGGTTGAACCGCCATGAACTGCGTCACACTGGGCAATTCTGGCATGGAGTCTGTCGTACAGATGTTGGATGTAAGTTTGGGGTATTGATTTCCAAGCATCCTCAACCTGGACGCGTAAATCGGGGATGGTCGTGGCTAGCCGTGGATACCGGATAAGTCGTTGTCCCATAAAATCCCACACGTGCTCAATAGGGGACAAATCCGGTGAACGTGCAGGCCATGGAAGTTGTATCACACCCTGAAGTACATGTTGCGTTGCACGTGCGTGTGTGGGCGTGCGTTATCTTGCTGGAAAACACCACGATGGACCGACCTTACAAATGGCACAACAACGGGCTGAATGATGTTGATGTAGGAGGTGCTGTTTAACGTACCCGGTACAAACACCAGTTGTGTACGGGAGTGATAGCTGATCGCTCCCTACACCAGGAGACCGGGTGTAGGCCCTGTGTGTCGCTGGCGGATGCAAGAAGGGTGGAGACGCTCCCCTGTGCGTCTGCGAACACGCATACGGCCATCGGAGGCTCCCAAGCAGGATCTGCTTTCATCGCTGAACACGACAGATCGCCATTGCGTTCTCCAGTGCAGACGTTGGGGACACCACTGCAGCCGTTCCTGACGGTGGGCTGGAGTCAGAGGTACACATGCCAGAGGCACACGTGCACGTAGTCCTGCATCCATTAGACGGTTGCGGATTGTTCGCACAGTCACCTCAGGTGCAACGGCAGCTCGGATTTGCGTCGCAGTGGATGTTCTGCTTGACAACGCCGCTCTTCTTATGCGTCGATCGGTCCGCTCATTAGTCCGTCTGTGAGTCCCGGTTACACGTCTTCTCGTGTGGGAATGTTCCTCGGACCATCTACGCCACCATCGTACCACCACCGATACTTCCCGTCCAATTCGCTCCGCAATACGACTATACGACCACCCGGCCTCGCGGAGTCCGATTAGACGACCTCGCTCAAAGTCCGATAACTGTTGAAATCGTACACGTCTTCCATGTCCAGGCATTGCTGCTTCTTCAGGGTCTTCGCCCGTGTCCGTATGCCGACGACTGATTACATTCACTTCGCCGTACTCCTTAAATACCACCGACGACAATTTGCATATTATGCAGTGCTGTGGCGTAAGTGCTCACCGGTTGGTCCCGAAATTAACATCACACCTACGTAAACTCGACCCCATTAACGTATGGAAATTTCATGATCGTCCGCCAATTCCTTCTTGGTGTTCTTTTTTCACTTTCCGGCAGTGTATTTTGAGAAGCCAGTCTGCTTTAAAATCGTCACTTTAGCCAGACGGACACCCACAATAAGTTACCTTTACTAAACTCCGAAAGACCCTTTCTTTTTAGCACGTCTTTTGAAAAAAGATCGTTCTTATCTTACCGGTTTGCCCGTCCGTCCGTCCGTCTGTACCCACGATATCTCTGCAACTATTAGTCCGATTTGAAAAATTCTTTTTGCATTGGGAAGCCTGAAATATGAGAATGATGATCCTTTATTTCGTTCTTTTTTTTACGATGTACAATTTCGTCGCTAGAGGGCGTAAATACAGATGATGTCGAATTCAAAAATACGTTTTATTCCACATATTTGCTTCTAAACATCCGATTGGAAAAATTATATTATCTTTCGATTCCATTTATATCGAAGTGCATTTTAGATATAGTTACTTTTTCAAATTACGCATAGATTTTCCGCTAGGGGGCGTAAAAGCAAATTACATTTTTCCCGATTAATTATTCTTCTAAAACTCCGATTTGAAAAAATGAAAAAAAATTTCTTCAGCAGATACACCTCCTGATGGAAAATGTTTTGCATATAATTTGAAATTTTTGATAAAAAATACTTTGGCCACCAGGGGTGTAAATTTTGTTTTTTGCTTGTGATGTATTTGCCATAAAATCTGAGCTTCTAAAATATCGATTGAAAAAATTATTTCGTGGACTGATGCCACTCACATCGATAAACCTTTTGAAATATTTTATTTTTTAAATATGTCACAGTTTCTCCGCCAGAGGGCGTAGATGTATATCTTATTTTTGTCAATATCTCTACTTCTAGGAGTCCGATTTGAAAAAATTTTCTTTGTTGGATAGTGTTTTTAGTGTGACATGTTTTTCATATAATTTCAAAATTTTCAAGTAATTCATAGACTTTCCGCTAGGGGGCGTAGAGGTAAATTTCGTTTCCCGCTATATCTCTGCTTCTAAATCTCTGATTTGAAAAATTCTTCCTGTATCGCATACAAGACCTGATGGAAAATATTTTTCACATAATTTCTCATGTTTGGTAAAGAATGGTTTGGCCACCAGGGGACATAAGTGTTAATTTCTGCTTCTGATGTATTTGTAGCAAAATCTGGGCTCCTGAAATCTCGACTAATTTTTTTTTTTTTTCTTGGACCGAGACCGTTCATATATGGAAAAACCTTTTCAAAAAATAATGTATGGTTTCCCCACCAGGGGACGTAATTTCATATCTTTTTTTTTTTTTGTCGATATCTCTGTTTCTAAGAGACCGAACTTAAAAAAAAATTCTGTGTTGGAGAGCCTTTCCGGTGAGAAATGTTTCTCATAAAAATTCATGTTTTTCTTAACGCACAAGTCTGCAACCAGAGGGCGTAAGCTCACGATTCCGTTTACAGCAATGTCTGAGGGATTAAAAACCCGATTGGTTCCATTGACTTTGAATAGCTTTGATAAATTTAATTCGCGTCAGAACGGATTCAAAAGACGTGCTTATTACACCCGAAAATTCGGTGTCATCTTTCTTGCTCCCATTGTGATCGACACTGTTGGCTGTTAATAACGAGCAGCAGTTTTGAATAGTTGCCTGGATCACGCGTTGACGCACATAACCACGTATTTTACAAACACGCTGAGCAAGTGACGTTCAAGTACATCTGCATAAAGGATTCTAATTCAGTGGCCAGTGTGTGTATATTTGCAAAACAATCAAAAAGAACAACAGGGCTGGTTCAGAGACGATCCCTAATGCACTCAACCACCGCGACAAATTTTATTTGAAATTAAATAGCAATGTTGGTGTCATTTACCGGGACTGCCATTGGCGTCATCTCCGCATTCGATTCTCAGCAGTCCTCTGCAAGGATTTACATGGATGGACAACGAAGCTGAAACACATGGGTTCAGGACAGAGCAATTTATTAGTACGGTGTAGGACCTCTTTTGGAGGCCAATACAACGGCTAATCGTCGTGGGAAGGACCCATACAAGCCCTGTACAGTGACCAGAGGGATTTGAAGCCATTCCTCTTGCAGAAAAGTGGCTGGTTCACGACGTGATGCTGGTAAAGAAAAACGTTTCCTTCCTCCAGAACAGTCCTGAGTGGTTCGATAATGTTCAAATCGGGTGACTGTGCAGGCCTTGACAGATGTTCAACCGCACTTTCATGCACAGTAAACCACTTTTGCACCAGTTTGGCTCTGTATTTCGGTTGCATTATCATCCTGATATACGGCACCACCGTCAGGGTACAATGTTTGAACTACTGGATGCACCTGGTAATCCAGAATTGTCCGATAATGCTTAGCAGTAATACACACTTCAAAACACCCCTTAAATTTCTTCAGACACCGCCTCTCCCCATAACAAGTCTCAACATCACTATCAGAAGGTTGCCAGCAGCAGTTAACATTTACATGTCCACCGATGAGTCATTACATTATGACCACCTACCTAATAAACTGTACGACCCCCCCTTTAGCCCGCAAAACAGCACCCACTCGGCGAGGCATCGATTCCATGAGGTGGCAATAGATATCCTGGGGTATCTGGTACCATACTGTCAACAGTAGGTCTTCCAGTTCCAGTACATTTCAGGGTGTTGGTGATTTAGCGCGAACCCGCTTTTCCAAGTCAAACCATAAATGTTCGATTGGGTACATATCAGGTGAATTTGGAGGCCAGGGCATTAGCAGAAAGTCACCAGCATGTTCCTCGAATCACTCTTTGACGATTCTGGCAGTGTGGCATGGCACATTATCCTGTTGGTAATGGCAATCACCAGCAGGGAATAAAGTTGCCATTAATGGGTGAACTTTGTCCGCAACGATGTTCAGATACCGACAGCTGTCTGGGATTGTGCTATTGGGATAACGGGTCCTAAAGTGTCCCAAGAAAACATCGCTCACAGCATAACACCGTCTCCGCTGCCGGCCTGTTTCCGCCCAACAGTGCATACAGGCGACATAGCCTCCGTTGGTAATCGGCGTATCCGCGTTCAGCCGTCTACGTAATGCATCAGGAATTTGATTCGTCAGACCAAACGATTTTCTTCCAATCATCCATGGTCCAATCATGATGATCTTGGGCCCATTTCATGCGTTGTTGGCGATGACGTGCAGTGAGCATGGCTACGCAGGCCCATGGGTCTTCGGCTACGCAGGCCCATGCGCAGAAGACTGCGATGAACTGTGTGCTGTGACGCATTGCCCTGATCACCACTGTTGTAGCTGCGGGGAATTTGTCGCACTGTGGCCCTGCGGTGGCTGTAAACAATGCACGATAGTATCCGCTCCCCTCTGGCATCATGCGGATGACACAGAGCTGGACGGCGGTACGTCGTTTGGTCCTCTACGCACCACTTTTGATACGTACTCACTACAGCGGTAGTGAACAACCCACAAGCCGCGTTGTTTCCGAGATCGTAATTCCGAGGGGCCGTGTCATCACAATTTGCCCTTTATCAAACTCCGATAAATCGGCAGCTTTTCTCATTCTGACTCCGAACACTCTACTAACCGAAAGCCGATCCTCTGGTTGTATATATACTGCTCTGTGAACTTTGTTCGGTCTCCAGGCGCGCTCATTTTTCTAGGCTAGGGGTGGTCATAATGCAATTAATCATGGGTGTATTTCATAACTTCTCACCATTTCTGTCTGTTCTTAGTCGGGAATCACACCTTTGCTGCCATAAAACTTCAGATCATAACACTAACCCGATGCTTAATGGTAGCTGTAATGAATTCAGGCAGCAAATCTCTATTTCTTCTTACATACTTTATATTCCATCGGTACCAAATATGGATATTCTGGTCTAATCACTCCAGATGACGCTGTTCCATTTTTCCTCAAACCAGTTAGCATGGCTGTAGCTTATTCTAATATCTTGTTTGGCAGATAGAAATAGCTTTTTCCTTAGAATTCTAGAATTTAAACCAAAGTCTTTGAGTCTGCGTGTAACAGTCGCAGCACTCATCTTCAAACCACACTGAGACAATTCATTTTTAATTGAATCAGATGATTTTTTTCTATTATAACGAAGTAAATTTCTCCGTCATTTTTATCCGCGCCAGGATTCGAACCCGGGTCCCCTCATTCCGGAATAAGTTGCTCTACCAATTGAGAAGGATTCTCTTATATTTCCTATCTCGCGGTGTGGAAATAACATCACACCATTGCGAGATTTTGAACAGTCGTCATTTTTATCCGCGCCAGGATTCGAACCTGGGTCCCCTCATTCCGGAATAAGTTGCTCTACCAATTGAGAAGGATTCTCTTATATTTCCTATCTCGCGGTGTGGAAATAACATCACACCATTGCGAGATTTTGAACGGTCCGGTCATCCGGATAGTTCGGGCGCCATTATAACGAAGTAAATTTCTCCGTCATTTTTATCCGCGCCAGGATTCGAACCCGGGTCCCCTCATTCCGGAATAAGTTGCTCTACCAATTGAGCTACGCGGACGTTTTATTCTGATTCCTATCTGCCTTTATGTCGTGTGCGTCCTTCTGGCAGGTACATCACATCTCCTGGTACGTTACACTATCACTTGAACACAGTCTTTTAATTCTTCTATCACCACATGCTGTTGTGTACCTTTTTCTGCTGTACTAGCTTGGGTTTGAATTGACTGAGTGTGCTATACCTCTTGCACAGTTTAGAAATACGTCACTTAGTTACATTTCCACCTACTTTTCTGATACATTCCTCAAAAGTGTAGCCTTCACGCAAAGTTCAGTACTTTACATCGCTTTTATGGGTAACCAAGCACGCTTTTTACTCTACTTGTCATCTTTTTAAGTTACACAGTTTGTTAAGTTATCAAGGAATAGAAAAACCCATGAAAAAAAAACAGTGTCCAACTTGATGACACTCACGCAACTGAATAGGAGTTCTAATATTAGCTCTGGCACCTGGAAATGAGAGCTGACTCATACTAACACCTCATTGGTTCCATGTTGTGTCATAATAATACCTGATTTGCTCTCAGAACAATCAGTCTCATTGGTCAGTTTTGAGTTAAGGAAATCCACTTCTTGTTACATAAGACAGTTGTGTTTTCTTTTTCTGGTTACTTGGCTATAACTTTTGATAGGGTAAAGATAATTCAATACCGTTTGTTCCATTGCATTCTGCATTAAATTACCTTTCTAATGATGTATAATTTTACGGCATTGTTCTAAAAAGGATTGTTGTTACGAGCCATCAAACCTTAAAGATGCAAATTTTCCTAAAGATTTCCGCAACTTTGGCCACCAGTGTTCGTACGTATCTGTTCAATTTGGTCTGCAACAGATTTTTCAGATAACTTCAAAATCATTTCAGCATGCACAAGATTTATGAAGACATGAATATCTACTGCTTCAGCAACCCATGTTAATTCTTAGTTGCTTTGCCTTGCTCAGGAAAGCATTCAGACGTGAGAGATTAAAAATAAAAGCAACACAACAACGAAAAAACAGTGTATACTTTTGGGGAAAGGATTTCCAGTTTCAACCATCTAATATATAAAGTTGAATGTTTGTTTGGTTGTTCGCTATGCAAATCTGCAGTTTTCAATTTAGATCCACCAAATTTGGTACATACTGAAGAGCAATTGAATTAGAGATACCTGTCTAGTAACGTGTAGCACCACCTTTCGCCCTGATGACGGCGGCGATTAGTCTTGGCATGGACTCGACAAGACACCGGAAGCGTTGGGAAGCCAAACGGATCCATGACCCCTGAACAAGCTGCTACAGTTCACGAAGATTTGATGGAGGAGGTGAGAATCTCGAACATCTCTCCCGATGGCATCCCAGATGTGCTAGATGGGTTTGAAGTCAGGTGACCTAGCTGGTCAAGGAAGCGAGATCACGTCGGTGGAGTGTTCATCCAACCATTCGGATACAATTCGGGAGCAATGGCACGGTGCATTATCTTGTTGCAGGATGAGGTCCCCAGTGGGATGTTGAAGACGCACATACGGGAGCAAATGGTCGTCCAGGATATCCCAGTAACGTTTACCTGTAAAGGACGATGTAACACGTACCAGAGATCCCATTTCAGTCCACGTAAACAGTCCTCAGACGAGAATTCCCCCCCCACACACACACACACACCAGCTTGAAGAGTACCCTGCTGGCAAGACGGATCCATCGCTTCATGTGGTTTGCGCCGTACTCGTATCCTTCCATCCGCATGTACCAACGTGAATCCCGACACACTAGTCCAGGCAACATTTTTCCACACGTTTAGGGTCCAGTGGCGATGTTCCCGCGCCCATGCTAATCTTTGCACCCCGTGATGTGGTGCGGTCAGCAGCGGTACCCTCGTGGGACGATTGCTTCTGTACCCCATAGCGAGGAGATGGTTCTGGATGGTGTGGCTGCTTACACGTTTTTGTGCACCAGCGTTAAATTGCCGAGTGATTTCTTGCACTGTGGCCCGTCTATCCGCTGTTACTATGCGAGGTAGCCGACGATGACCCCGCTGATCCACACGCTGTTGTCCACGGTAGTGGGCCCTTGCAGGGATGGTTTTACCGGATTCGATGTACTCACGGTGCACCCGTGGCACAGTGGCTCGTAAAAATCTCATTGCCTGCACGACTTCCGAGATGGAATGACCCATTCGTCGGGCCGCGACATTTTGCCCACGATCAAATGCGCTTAGATCCTTCGTCTTACCCATATTGCGCCCGACTGTTACTGATTCCCGTCGCATCACTCCTTATATTGTCGGATCGCTGCATACGTCATATCGTCTCCGTTTACAGGGCCGCCCACAGCCCCACATTTGCATAACGCCAGCTGTCTCTAATTCAATTGCTCTTCAGTGTACTATCGCATGGTACTCTAACTTAGACCGTAGACGGTTTTTGGAAGGAGTCGGAGCCCGAAGTCAAGGGGCCCCCATACCAAATTTTCGTAAAAAGTTCCATTTTTTGCTTTTTTTATTTTGAATTGGTATGCTATCTCATGGTACTCTAACTTAGACCGTAGACTGTTTTTGGAAGGCTTCGGGGCCCGAGGTCAAGGGGCCCCGATACCATTGACGTCGCTAGACTTCGAAATCAGGATGGGCGATGGGTGGGCAAGCATTATTTTTGGTGGGGCAAGCTTGATAGCAACTCTTTCTTTACGAAACACTGAAAGAAAAGAACGAATCTTTAATGTGGTTTTTTTTCTTTTGATTGAAGGTTTAACGGCCACCGTGAGCAACTCAATGGGTTATAAGCTGTCGCCCGTCCCTATTTTAGGGTCACTGGTTTCAGGGAAGTGAGAGAGCCAGTGCCGTAAGACAAATACAACAACCATGCCTCACCGGGATTCGAACTCGGACTCTTCTCGGGCGAACAGTCATTAGCCAACGCTCAGACCACTTCGCCACCGGTGTGGCTTTAATGCTTTTCACAGCCGGCTAGAAAAGAATTCGAGCAATGATGTCCCCTCTACGTGGACACACATACATGCACAGATCTAACTAGTTACGCCACTGGTTTAAGGTAAAAGTGTTGGTAGAATGTCGCCATCAACTTTTTACTTGCTCTGCATATGCATACGTTGTCTTAAATTGCTTTTCAAAATTTTCCATTTTTGCTTACGAAAATAGTACTGTACTTGAACTATTTATTTAAAAGAAACTGTCATTTTTGTTTTTCTAAATCAAATTTTAACGTCGTGCCACGCAGACACAATACCTCCCTCCTCCTTAACTTCCTTCCTTTCAGCCAGCGACTTTGCCTTGCACGTCTCTCCTCTACAAAGCAGTCGTCAGCCACTTTCTGTACTTTCACAGTTCCGGGGCGCTAGTGTAGCTTTAGACTCCACTTTCCGAGTTGGAATCCCCTATTCTGTAAAGAAAACAAAAGAGCTATAACGAAGTGAATTTCTCCGTCATTTTTAGTCTACGCCGGGATTCGAACCCGAGGCCGCTTATTCCGGAACAAGTCGCTCTACCAACCGAGCTACGCAGACATGTATTCTGATTCCTATCTGCCTTTATGTCATGTGCGTCCTGCTGGCAAGTACGTCACATCTCATGGTACGTTACATCATCTCCCCCTTATTTTTTTTATTTTTTTGAAGTGCTGCTCTTATTTTTCCTATCTCGCGGTGTGGAAATAACATCACACCATTGCGAGATTGTGAACGGTCGGGTCATCCGGATAGTTCGGGCGCCATTATAACGAAGTGAATTTCTCAGTCATTTTTGGTCTACGCCGGGATTCGAACCCGAGGCCGCTTATTCCGGAACAAGTCGCTCTACCAACTGAGCTACGCAGACATGTATTCTGATTCCTATCTGCCTTTATGTCATGTGCGTCCTGCTGGCAGGTACGTCACATCTCATGGTACGTTACAGAGCGATTAGTAGCGACTCTCTCAGTGAAATCCTATCCACCCTCCTCATTTTCCCCCTGGTCATACAAATATGGGAAAGAGGCTTAAATTAAGAAACTGGAAGAGTGGAGAACAACTGAATTTTCATGGCCCTTCGGATTCTGTTTTGATAACCTTTTTTTTTGGAGACGTAAACAACGCACTTCTTAGGCGGAAATACGTACGTAGGGCTACATGAAATAAAACACATGACTTATTACTCGGCAAAGGGTGAGATTATATATTTTAAAGTTAAATATATTGAAAAATGGCACAGTGAACGTCAGGGTGGGCGAGACAAATTTCAGGGTGAGCTCAAGCCCACCTCCCTGGTGACGTCCCTGCCCCATACAAAATTTTCGTAAAAAGTTTCATTTTTCACTTTGAATTCGAATTTAAATACGTTTTGTTGTGACAAGTGCTTTCCAGTGAAGAACTGCAACGCAATTCAGCATCGGAACTGAAGGTAAGTAAACAACAAAAATCAAACGGAAGAACTAAAAATACTGTGTGCCCTGTACAGAATAAAATTTAAATTCAGTGAAGTAATGAAATACGGTATTAGGTATGGTTCAGAACGTAAAAAATTAATTGCTTTCATTTGTACAAAATTTAGATACTAAATTATCACCAAATTCTCCCTAATACCGCCGGGCAATTCAGTTAGTCTTCGCTATAAAAAAAAAAAAAAAAAAAATCAACCGTTCTCCACTTTTTGAAGTTTACCCTGATTTTAATCCTAGGTTTTATGCCTAAATATTTCACTATAAAGAATTTCAGCTTTCAAAATTAATTTTCACCTCCCCCCCCCCTGCATTTTTTAGCACACCTTCAACTGGAAATTTTTGGACAGCCCCTTGTCCCCGGTAACAGAAGAGTGGTCATCAGTGCTTGAAGTAGGCCGGTATGGGCCAGTATGCAGGGCACATTTAAGGGAACGGATGCCCCGCCCCGGTGGCTGGACAGTATTTTGTGGCCCCAGTATTAGTGGCAAACCTAGGATTTCACTATGGGTGGGTGAATAAAAATACCCAGGAGAAAATATTCCCAAAATATGAAGAAGCCATAAAAATATTTTCCCCGATATTGAAGTCTGTATCCCATGATTCATGGACGAATCAGTGTTAGCAAGAAAATGTAAAAATGTATGGTTGAAAAATGGATACCAGTTCAGTTCTGCTTTAATCCCCGCCCACCTAGGGTTCAGCTTGTCGAAGTAGTGGGCAAAATAATATGATCCAAACGAATTCTTAATGTATGAAAATTTCCCTCAATTACAGACGTGTACGTAAAACCATCTGTAATGCTTTTGAAAGATTTGAGAATGTACTGGGGGACGACTATACATGGTGATTTATAAAGAAGTATACAGTTTCCAGATGCTGTAAAACAATAACAGTTGAAGACACGGACCACAACTGCGAACCGTTAGGTAGATGTACTCATAAAGTTTGTATCCCGCTACTGAGGGAAGTGACGTAGGCGACTTAACACCTTGTAACTTTTTCCTATGGGGGTACGTGAAGGACCAGGTATTCGCCCCTCCCCTTCCGAGCCGCGCATGGCTTAGTGGTTAGCGAGTCAGACTAGCGATGCAAGGTCCTCAGGTGAGCGAGTCAGACTATCGATGCAGGGTTCGAACCTGGGCTGATCTTTCAGAGATGGTGTGATTTACTAACAATCGCTGAATATCCGCCGTGCATCGGACGAGCACGTTGAGTGACGGCCCCCAGGCTGGATCCACTGGTTAAATGGGTATCCTTTCCTATGCCCCCCCTGAAATTCTCTCACCGCTCTGTGTGCAACATCGTACTTGTACGGTGGCGCCATCTACTGTACTCGAATCTCACTACAAACTGTTCTGTCAAAGTCGCTAGATTTGCTCTCATATCCTACGTTTCTGTGTCCTGCCTAAAAGGCGATCTCGCTGTAGGTGGCTGGGACCTAAACTCTAATCACTGTTTACGGAAGTCCTACAAGAAAATGACAAATACTGTGTTGCACAAGTTGATCACTCGGCCTGATGATGAAGTGCCGGGAACTTTGAAAGCCCCTTCCCTTCCTGTTGATCCAGCTGAGCTGAAACAGCGTATCACAACAACTATTACTACACTTGATTCAGATATCTTACCTCGCGTTTGGACGGAAATGGGTTATCTGCTCGATGTGTGTCGTGTGACTAAGGGTGCACACATAGAACATCTGTGACTGTCTCTAAAAAAACTTGAAATATTCCCCTACAATTCTGTTACAGGTAACATAAAATATCTTACATTGTTCTTGTTTTATAGTGCGTTGAAACTATATACTTCTTTATCAATCATCCTGTACTTTTGGGGAATCTCTTCCTGAAAAAACAGAAACAGATAGAATTTTTTTTTCGCAAGGCAGTTTTTGTATTGTTTTTGCTGTGCTATCTGAAAAAAAAACTGTAGAACTCTGTCAATTCTTCGTACATCCTGCATAATTCTGGGGCCCCTTGAAAATGCGGGGCCCGGGGCTGCAGCCCCCTCTTAAATGAGCTCTGCCGATATGCCATACCGGTAGTTAACAAAAACAGAAGTGAGCATACCGGCAATTAAAAAAAAACATTATTTACCGTCCCGGTATGTAATAAATTATAAACCGGTCACAAACTACGGAAAGAAATTTGGTTCAAAGCACAAATTTTAACTCAAAAATCGGCGAATCACATTTTTTACGGATAAAGTTGATAAATGATTAGCAGCTAGGACTAAAAGAAACCACAAACACTTCAATGAAGGGTTTTTTTAATTATTACATTATTCTTCTTAATGTTATATACATTAATTTTTTTAATACCAAAATAAAAAAAAATATGCGAAATGGTATGTATTTCTTTCGAAACTTAATTATATTATGTGTATCTATGGTCGACACCATACCGGCAGTAGCTCTGTGCCACTACGACCACTAGTGGTCATTGAACAACAATTTTATCTCCTGCTGCACCCCGAGTACAATCATGTTCTAACAAAAGCCACAAGATATCTGAAAAATCTTTTACATATTTCTCTTTACCCGTCTGAGAGGAAATTTCTCCAAATACGCGTATTAAATGGCAGAGATATCCGCAAACGGAAGGGGAGGACCCCAACACAAAGTCATCTTTTTTTTTTTTACTTATAACACACATTTGTCAAAAGGCGTGCTAAAATAACTTCCAATTTTCTTTTTCAATAACGTATCAATAAAAATGCTGTATACCTATTATTACTTCGCTTCCAGGAGTGGGTAGAATTCGTTGTATCTGCTGGAGAAGAGCCAAAGTAGGTTGCCGACCCTTCTGTGAGCTCTAAATAATCCTTCGGGAGCATGCATTACTCCCGGGTGCGTGTATCTTATATTTGTACCGCAGTTCCCGTCAGCATTCTACACGACTTCCCTTGGGTGATTTTTTTTTTGCTTCTTTATAATTTGAGAAGATAAGTTTTATTACGCGATTTTGTGTTTCGATATCTTACGCGATAGGTTCATGGCCAGACCAACGGAAAACTGGGTCGACTACTCGTTTAGTTTTTCGGTGAATTCATATATTCGCATTGGATTCGTCATAAATAATGGATTCCATTCATCACAGAAAGAGAGAGAGAGAGAGAGAAGGGGGGGGAATTTCGCGTTTCGTCTCTTTTACGATATTGAACATTTCACGGAAAATATTGGGTCAATCAAAGAGAGACATTTAAGTTGTAAATGACTTAACCAAGACGAAACGAGTCATAAATTACTTCATCTAAGAGTCGAATTGAATACACTACATTTTCCACAAGCAAAATGTAAAATCAATAAATTCAGTAAAAAATAATACTTGACGTATTAACCAGAGTCCATTTATGAGGGAGGGGGCCAGGGCGGCTGCAGCCCCTAGCTCTGCATTTTTAAGGGTCTCTGCATTTTTAAGGGTCTCTGCATTTTTAAGGGTCTCTGCATTTTTAAGGGCATTTTTAAGGACGATTGAATAACTGATAGAGTTTTATAGTTGTTGTTGTTGTTTTTTTGGGGGGGGGGGGTTGGTTCAGATAGCACAGCAAAAACTATAAGAAACTGACTTGTGAAAAAAATTTCTGTCTGTCTGCTTTTTTAGATAGAGGATATTTTTATGGCTTCCTCATCATATTTTGGGAATGTTTTCTCGTGGATATTTTTATTCATCCACCCGTAGTGAAATCCTAGATGTGCTACTAATACTGGGGCCCCCAAAAACACTGTCCAGCCCCCGGGGCCCCCTGTTTCCTTAAATGTGCTCTGGTATTAACAGTTGTTTAATTTCATACTGACCAGCGAAATTGTGGATTTTGGAGAATCAAATTTATTTTCAATTTATAGAGTGTAATTACAAAAGATATTTCCGAGAGCAGATATTTATTGACAGAAATATGAGACAAACACGAATACAAATAGCAAAAGGTTTTAATGCTATGTATCTTTCCAAATAGTATTAAATTAAATCCCAAGTAAAAAATTTCGATGTAACAAAAATGGGTAACGGAAGTAGTCGGTGAGTTGTTTTTCTCAAATATCTCGAAAACGGTGCGTCATAGCGAAATTTGGCTTCCTTTCAACTTCCCCAAGGGGATTACCTGCAATTGGGACTACGAGAGATTTAAAATTATGTATAACACCATGGGAGTGTAACCTGTAAATGTCCTAGACCATAAGTTGCCGATTTTCTCAGTAACCTACTGGCGATTCAGCTTTGCTTTCTATTTTGAGGTCAGATTTTTCTCGGAATCAGTGAGCCTAAATTAGGGACTAGCGATTGCTAATGGCTCACGGACCGCTGGGGGCCTAGTGGTCAACGTTCGTGACTGCGACAGAGAAACTTCAGGCTCGATCCCAGGCAGGTACGAACGCTCGAACCACTAAATATCCGCCGTGCGTCGGATGGGCACGTTAAGCCGGCGGATCCCGGGTACTGGCCCCTCGGTAATAAGTAAGGGTGTCTTCCAGCCCCTCTCTACCTTGCTCCAGTGTCACTTTCCTATCGGGCACTCTGACCCAAATCTCCTAGCTTCCTATTTCAAAGGGTTGTTTAAGACCTGGGGTCGGACACTCCCTTCCTAAAATCCTTTACATTTAATCTGATCTGATCTGTAATGGTTCAACCAGTTGCTTGTGGTGGTCCTTAAATCCTGGACCAAACAATAAAGGAAAAACAAATTCGCGTTTCTAGTCTGAGGGTTATGCGAAGCGCATCGCAATGTTATTCATATGGAAAGGCTTAGTGCAGGGGTTCTTAACCCGTGGGTTGCGACCCAAATTTGGGTTGCCGGGGCTTCCCAGAAAAAAAAAAAAAAAAAAATTAAAGTGTTAACTTTTTTTTTATTTTAAATTTTTAACCTTCTTCGTGTTTAACACGTGTATATTCCCCACCTCGGAATTTCTGGTGGTGACATCACAAGACCCATCGGCGTTGCTTCTTCCGGTCACTGGGTTCGTGGGAATTTTCAGGACGTCACAGTATTGCAAAACTTCCCTCTAAAACTAAATTTACCCCGTAAATTTAACGGGAAAACCCTCAACTTGGCAACACTGACCTGTCCCCAGAATCCTGTTACACTCTGCGTAATAATGAATATTCACTACACTTGTTTATACACAGTCGAGTCACATTATTGTGACCACCTCCCACTTTTGACGTCAACAGAGCGTAGCCAATGATAGAACGCACGTGTCGTGAGCTGGCTTGGAGGGTATATGAGGTGTGCTGTAGGTATTCTGAAAACATATCTCTCGTTGCTGTCATGGAGAAAAGAAGCGATTCATCAGATTTGCAAAAAGGGATGCTTGTCGGTTTTCGGGCCAAGGGCGGCAGTATTTCTGAAACAGCGCAGTTTGTGAACAGTTCGGGTGCTGCTGTGGTTAAAGTGTATCGTGATTCGAGAAATGGCACATTGCAAATAAGCTACGTGGAAACTGCGGAGCACTAAGTGCCATTGATGTGAGAGGTGATCGTCGGCTTTGAAGATGCATGAATGACAATCGACACGCTAAAGTGCAGCAACTCACTGGCCGAAAATCGGGGGGGGGCTTCCGGGAATGTGTCTAAAACGACAGTTCAGCAAACCCTGCTGCGTATGGGGCTCTGATGCAGACGAATGGTCACTTCACCTATGCTAACGAAGCTATATCGGCAGAAAAGACTTACATTTGCACGGCTGTAACGGAATTGGACTTCCGCTGATTGGCAAAGGATTGTCTCGACCGATAAGTCACGTTTTCTGCTTCATGGATCGGATGGACGTACAAGGCGAGAAACATCGGAGAACAAACACTCTTCAACTATTGCTGGAAGAACACAAGCCGGTGCGGGCAGCGCTATGGTCTGGGGAATGTTTTCGTGGCATTCTCTGGATCCAATCATACCTGTGGAAGGCACTGTGGACCGAATTCGTTGCGAATCCATCCTTGCAGACCACGTACACCCATACATGCTGATTGTCTTCCCTGGGGCGAATGGGATCTTCTAGCACGACAATGCGACGTGTCACACAGCTAGAAATGTCCGAGAGTCGTTGGAAGAACACGATGAAGACTTCAAAGTACTTCCCTGGACTCCTGATTCCCCAGACTTAAACTTAATTGAGCATCTGTGGGACCACCTCGATCGTGTTGTTCGCTCTATGGACCCTGCAGCAGCTGCCAGATGCACTGCAGTCAGCATGGATCCACATACCTGTGAACACCTTCAAGCACCTTATTGAGTCACTCCCAGCCCGTCTAGCTGCTGTCCGCGCTGCGCACGGTGGTTACTCTGGATATTAGCTGGAGGTCACAATAATGTGACTCCATCGTGTATTATTACATTACTATTTTTGATCGTCTTGCATATTTGGGGTCGTGGCCAAAAGAGGTTAAGAACCCTTGGCTTAGTGATTCATAGCATTTCATACGGCAATACAGTGGGGTCCCTACCTACACCTCTCCCTATGCCATGAAATTCGGCAAGGAATATCACGCAAAACTTAGATGTCTTTCTTTGCAAATCATACAAAGACACATCAGTAGGAGTACAAACCTGTGTAACAACAGAATGATACATGTTTCGTGTTGGCAAACGTCTGTAACAACAGCAAAATATCGGGTGCGCTATATAAAAGAGGCCCCGTGGCCAGACGTTGTTTGATGAGATTCCAGTTAAAACCGCTTTGTTCCACTTCTAACCGGTTTCTGCGTGTAAAGCTGCAAAGGAATTCTCCGGAGTGGTTAGTCACAGCCAGAGCAGCGTAGGTACGCGGTCATAAGTGTAAGTGAAGAGAGAACAAAGGCAACGGAAATGGTTTTAAGTACGGAACAGCGGATTTTTATTGCGGAACAGTATTTCAGAAATAGCTCATACAAGGTTTTAAATGAGTTCTTTACAGAAAAATTTCCACATTGTGCAGTTCCGGCGAAATCAGTGGTACAGAAGTTAGTTCGGAAATTTCGTGAATCCAGCACGGTGTGCAACAGGAAAACAAACAAACTCAAGACGATATCAAGGATGTGTGCACACTGATGTTATAAATCGGAAGTCGATTCGCCAATTATCGTCTGCAACGGGAATATCTGCCACGTCATGCCGACGCATATACTTAAGGTGGATTTGCATTTTCGGCCGTACAAAGTTATTTCGCTCCAAGAACTTAAAAATCCTGATTATGCAAAACGGATGCAATATTGTAAGAGGTTTCACGAGACCAAGGTGAAAATCTTCCAAATACGTGGCGTCAGTAAATAAATAAATACATCGCTCTTTCCAAGTTCCAGAAAATACATTGACGGAAAAAAATCCCAACACCACGAAAAAATAGTTGTAGAGGAATGAAATGGCGGCAATACATTTGTATAGGTAACATATTTAATCAATTAAGGTTTCAAGATCACAGCGTAATGTAAGCGCGAGAAGAGCCATTTTAAATGTGAAATGCTGGTACATTAATAACCGGTGTAACAGCCAGAATGTTGAATGCAAGCACGCAAACGTTCAATAATTGTGTCGTACAGGTGCTGGATGTCAGTTTGTGGGATGGAGTTCCATGCCTGTTGCACTTGGTCGGTCAATACAGGGACGGTTAATGCTGGTTGGGGGTGACGCTGGAGTTGTCGTCCAATGATGTCCCATACGTGCTCGATTGGAGAAAGAACTGGTGATCTAGCAGGCCACGGCAACATGTCGACACTCTATAGAGCATGTTGGGTTACAACAGCGGTATGCGGGCGAGCGTTATCCTGTTGGTAAACACCCCTGGAATGCTGTTCATGAATGGCAGCACAACAGGTTGAATCACCAGACCGACGTACAACTGTGCCGTCAGGGTGCGTGGGATAACCACGAGAGTGCTCCTGCTGTCATAGGAAATTGCTCCCCAGACCATAACTCCAGGTGTAGGTCCAGTGTGTCTCGGCCGCAGACAGGTTGGTTGCAGGCGCTCACCTGGCCTCCTTCTAACCAACACACGGCCATCACTGGCACCCAGGCAGAACCGGCTTTCATCAGAAAACACAACAGATCTCCACTCCGTCCTCCAATGAGCTCTAGCTTGACACCACTGACGTCGCAAACGGCAGTGGTTTGGAGTAAGTAGAATGCACGCTACAGGGCGTCTGGCTCGGAGCTGTCCTTCAAGTAACCGATTTGTAACAGTTCGTTGTGTCACTGTGGTGACAACTGCAGCTTGAATTGCTGCCGCTGCCGCAGACGCAGTACGATGCGCCACGGCCATACGCCGTACACGGCGGTCTTCCCTCTCAGTAGTGCCACGTGGCCGGCCGGAACCCGGTCTTCTTGAGGCAGTACCTTCCCTTGACCACCGCTGCCAACAATCATGCACAGTGGCTATACATTCCTGCCAAATCGTTCTGCAATATTGCGAAACGAAAATCCACCTTCTCGTAGCCCTATTACACGACCTCGTTCAAACTCCGTGAGCTGTTGATAATGGCTTCTTCGTCTTCTTAAAGGCATTCTTGACTAACATCAACACGCTACGTCGAATCTCAACGATAACTAACGCTCACGAACGTTACAGCGCGTATTTACAGCAAACCTGCTTTGCATGTTCCGAGGGGCGCTACTAGCGCCACACGTATGCGCCGAGCGCGAAATTTGCATAGACGTCATCTTACAGATGTACTCTCACCGCCTACCAACTGTCGTTTATCTAACACAACACCTTCTTGGTGTTGGGATTTTTTTCTGTCAGTGTAAGTGTAAAGTTCACGCACTCGGCTAGTTATCGAGAGTTCCGTGGTTCATTTCCACGGCGGCGGCTGAAAAACAATTTTTCGGTTGCTATGTGTTTCTGGAACGTGGAAAGAGCGATGTATTTATTTATTTCAGGAGACCATTGTCAGCGGTAAAATGGACCCAACACTTCATTACATGACAGATGAAGCATGGTTTCAACTGTCCGGGTATGTCAATGCGCAAAACAGGATTTGGACCGACACGAATCCCCGAAGGAAAATGGAGACTCCTCTGTACGACCAAAAGATAGGCGTTTGGTGTGCTATGTCTGCGAAGAGGATAGTCGGCCCATTCTTTTTCACCGACACCGTCAACTCGGATCGCTATGTTCAGCAACTGTTCAACCCATTTGTTGCCGCACTTACAGAATAAGAGCGAACATATGCATTCTTTCAGAAGGATGGTGCAACGGCGCATCCTGCGCGGAACAGTCTATGTGCTGTGCATGCCGTGTTTGGGAAGGACAGAACTGTATCGAAGGGACTATGGCCACCCAGATCACTCGATCTCTCCACCTGTGACTTATCTGTTGAGAGCATTGAAAGGGAAAGTGTACGCAATTAATCCGCACACCCTTGATGAATTAAAAGTGAACATTACGGATGCTATAGCCCAGATTACTGCCGATGAGTTGTGGCGCGTTACGAACAACATGTTCCGTCGTGTGCAGCTGTGTCTTGATGTCGGAGGACAGCACTTTCAGCAATTGTTGTAAACGCAGGTAAATTGCTCCTGTTTTCTGTCATTTCAACTATTATTTTTTCTTTTTTTTTTTTTTTTTTTTTTGATTAGAAGTCTAACGACCACCGTGAGCAACTCAATGGGCTATAAGTAGTCACCCGTCCCTAATTTAGGATTCACTGGTTCCAGGGAAAAAATATTGTTTTACATGTTCAAAAAATTACAGTGTTTTCTCTTACATGGTGTCTTCTTCCCAAAGCCCCAAAGAGATTAAGAGCGACGTACTTCACAACCGTATAAAATCTATAGGCGTACACTACATATATGTACACACATTGTGTACGTATACTATATACACTGCTGGCCACCCAAAATGCAGCACCAAGAAGGAAGCATCCGATCGGCCTAAAATTCGCAGCATGCGTCGCCCGCGACAGGATATGCAAACGATTAGCATTGCAGGGCACATGCAAATCATGTGCGCCCGGCACGCCACCGAGAAGCACTATAAGAAGGGTGCACAGAACGCGGGGTGTAAGTAGCGGAAGTGTGTTGTGCTGCCGGACCTGTGCGTGGGAAACTTCCTGATGCCTCGTCGCAGAATACGGCAGTCATTCCAGCACGTTTCGGAGTTCGACAGAAGACGAATAGTGGCTTATCGCGACAGCGGTTTATCGTACCGAGACATCGGCGCCCGTGTGGGACGATATCCAGCCACAGTGAGGCGAGTATGGATTCGGTGGGTGCAGGAGGGACGGACGGACCGATGTGAGTGATTGCCGCAGTAGCGGCACACCACCGAACGAGAGGACCGGCATGTTGTGCGGCAGGCATTAACGGCTCGCACCTCCACATCACGAACGTTAGCGCAGAAATTAGGGTGTGTTGCGCAACAACCTGTGTCAGCACGTTCCGTTCGACGTCGTCTGCAGGAGCGGAAACTTGTCGCATGGCGCCCATTGCTCCGATTACCATTGACGTTACACCACCGGCGAGTGCGGCGGCAGTGGGCCGTTGAACGCCGCACCTGGACAACGGAATGGCACGACATTGTCTTCTACGACGAATCCCGCTTCTGCCTGCAACACCACGATGGTCATATCCACGTGTGGCGGCACCGCAGCGAGAGGCTGTGTGACGCCTGCATTATACATCGTCATACCGGTCCGTCACCTGGCGTTATGGTTTGGGGCGCAATTGGATATGACACCCGCACCCCTCTGGTACACATCGCCGGCACACTCCACAGCCACCGCACCATCTCCGACGTTTTGGAGCCTGTAGTCCTCCCTTTACCTGCAGGACCTGCCAGCGGCCACGTTTCAACAGGACAATGCGCGCCCGAACGTGGCACGCATCGTGCAACAATTCTTCACGGCCCACCAGGTGTCACTGCTGCCGTGACCCGCCTGTTCTCCCGATATGTCGCCCATCGAACACGTCTGGTCGCTGATCAACAACCGAGTGGCCCGGCATGTACCACCCGCAGCTACGCCTGATGAACTGTGAAAACGTGTGGAAGCAGCCTGGACCGACATACCCCAAGCCCACCTCCAAAGCCTCTTTCGTTCGATGCCGCAGCGTGTAGCAGCCGTTATTGCCAGCCATGGGGGCCACACGAACTATTGATGTCTGCGTGTTCCGCAAGTCGCACGGGCCTGTAAGCTCAATCGTTTCATCTTTGTATCTGTTGTTATGTGTCCAGTAAATCTTGCTTTGCTATCTCGTGCCCTTCTTGGTGTTGCATTTTGGGTGGCCAGCAGTGTATACACAACCCCCTCCAACAAGAATTCCTGCGTGCGCCACTGGTGCCCAGTGTATATTAGTTATATAAAAATAAAATATATTCAACTAGTCTGTTCATAACATCCATTCGGTAAGTGTTATACATGTAATTCCTATATTTTAGATTATTTCATTTGTACCTTGAAGAAGAATTTATTATAACCGGTTTAATAGCACAAACACTTTCTTTTGTAGCAACAACATCTCTATCTTAAAATTTTTCAAAAATATTGACAAAGCTAAATAAAAAGTAAGTAAAAAATCATTGTGTAATTTAGATATGTCAGATAAGATACCTACATTCTTTACACACAGCACATAAATTAAAACATTCACTTTTTTTTACTCGATAAAGCAGTATAATTTTCAATCAAGAGAAGTTGGAATAAAAAAATACATACGTATTATTTTTTTTAGGAAACGTATGTCCCCACAAAACGTTGCAGTAAGGCATGTAACGTACCAGGAGATGTGACGTACCTGCCAGAAGGACGCACACGACATAAAGGCAGTTAGCAATTAGAATCAATGTCCGCGTAGCTTAATTGGTAGAGCAACTTATTCCGGAATGAGTGGACCCGGGTTCGAACCCCGGCGCGGATAAAAATGACGGAGAAATTCACTTCGTTATAGGCACTAGTAGTTGATAGTGATGATAAGAAAAACTGCAGTACGCTTGAGAGAATTAAAATACTGAAATTCCGAGGGCATGAAATGGAAAAGGAAAAAATAGAATGTACATCTACGCCCCTGGCGGAGAAACTGTGCAATATTTTAAGAAGAAAATATTCCGAAAAGGTTTATCGATGTGAGTGGCATCAGTCCACGAAAGAATTTTTTCAATCGATATTTTAGAAGCTCCGATTTTATGGCAAATACATCAGAAGCAAAAAATTAACACTTACGCCCCCTGGTGGCCAAAGTATTCTTTGCCAAAAATTTGAAATTATATGCAAAAGATTTTCCATCAGGAGATGTATCCGCTGAAGAAGAAAATTTTCAAATCGAAGTTTTAGAAGAAGAGTTATCGGAAAAAATGTAATTCACTTCTACGCCTCCTAGCGGGAAATCTATGCGTAATTTGAAAAAGTAACTATATCTAAAATACTCTTCGACATAAATGGAATCGAAAGATAAAAAAAATTCAATCGGATGTTTAGAAGCAAATATGTGGAATAAAACGTATTTTTGAATTGGACATCATCTGCATTAACGCCCTCTATCGGCGAAATTGTACATGGTAAAAAAAAACGAAATAAAGGATCATCATTTGTATATTTCAAGCTTTCGAATGCAAAAATAATTTTTCAAATCGGACTAATAGTTGCAGAGATATTGTGGGTACAGACGGACGGACGGACAAACCGATAACAGAAGCACGATCTTTTTTTACAAAAGACGTGCTAAAAATACATTCCTGCGTTCCCAGCGTTGACCGCCATCTTCGTTTGCCTATCACACTCACACACGCACACACACATACTCTCTCTCTCTCTCTCTCTCTCTCTCATCGATTAAACGTTCACATAGTTTTGGGTTGTATTAAGCGCATCTTTTGAATCCTTTCCGACAAAGAAAAAAATCAATTTGAAAGCAGATTTTATATATACAAGGTTTGTCCGGAAAGTAATGAGACCACTTTTCCTGAGCCAATCCGAAGGACGGAATCTCCAGGTGTGACGATCGATGTCTCGTCAGTTGTTTCTGAGCTTTTACAGAGTGAGGATCGCTTGCGAAGTGCACAACTGTGTGAGCGTCGCGTAACGGTCAAAATGCTGAAGAGTGCCGAACAGCGATACGCGGTAAAGTTTTATGTTAAACTTGAAAAAATCCGTTTTTTTTTTTTTGAGAAAGTGATAACAGGTGATGAAACGTGGGTCTTTGAGTACGATCCGGAAACGAAGAGACAGAGCTCAGAGTGGCACACTGCCGATTCTCCTCGACCAAAGAAGGCTCCAATGTGCAAATCGCTGCTCATTGTCTTCTTTGACTGCAAAGGTGTTGTCCATAAGGACTTCGTACCACCCGGACAAACTGTCGACGCTGCATTTTACGTGGAAGTGCTTCAACTGGTGAAGTACAGAGTTGCGCGCGTCCGCCCGGAGATCACCAACTCTTGGGTTCTTCACCCCGATAATGCGCAGAGCCATGCGTCGCCGAGAGTGAGCGAGTTTCTGGCAAAACACAACGTGGCAACACTGCCGCAACCTCCTTACAGCCCGGAATTGGCCCCGGCTGACTTCTTTTTTGTTTTCCCGGCTCAAATCCAGCCTGAAAGGACACCATTTTGGGATAGTTACAAACGTGCAGACTGCCGCGCCGAGTGCTTTGAAAGCGATCCCTGTTCCCGACTTCCGGGCAAGCTACGCTGCGTGGCAGAACTGCTGGCAGCGGTGTATTGTTGTTCAATAATGCTATTTCGAGGAATTTTAATGTTATGTAAGTATAACTTTAATTAAACGTCTGTTATTGAATGAGTCTCATTACTTCATGGACAGACCTTGTATGTATATGTACAACCCGTGTACATGATAAAATAAAAGACTTTAAATTTCACATTAACTTCCTTATGCACTGGTCTTCAATGTATCTGTATATCATGAAAGAAATACGGGATTACGCCATATAATACAAATTTTGAAGATGACATCATCTTCAAAATTTGTATCTGTATATCATGAAAGAAATACGGGATTACGCCATATAATACAAATTTTGAAGATGACATCATCTTCAAAATTTGTATCTGTATATCATGAAAGAAATACGGGATTACGCCATATAATACAAATTTTGAAGATGACATCATCTTCAAAATTTGTATCTGTATATCTTGAAAGAAATACGGGATTACGCCATATAATACAAATTTTGAAGATGACATCATCTTCAAAATTTGTATCTGTATATCTTGAAAGAAATACGGGATTACGCCATATAATACAAATTTTGAAGATGACATCTTCTTCAAAATTTGTATCTGTATATCATGAAAGAAATACGGGATTACGCCATATAATACAAATTTTGAAGATGACATCATCTTCAAAATTTGTATCTGTATATCTTGAAAGAAATACGGGATTACGCCATATAATACAAATTTTGAAGATGACATCTTCTTCAAAATTTGTATCTGTATATCATGAAAGAAATACGGGATTACGCCATATAATACAAATTTTGAAGATGACATCATCTTCAAAATTTGTATCTGTATATCTTGAAAGAAATACGGGATTACGCCATATAATACAAATTTTGAAGATGACATCTTCTTCAAAATTTGTATCTGTATATCATGAAAGAAATACGGGATTACGCCATATAATACAAATTTTGAAGATGACATCATCTTCAAAATTTGTATCTGTATATCTTGAAAGAAATACGGGATTACGCCATATAATACAAATTTTGAAGATGACATCTTCTTCAAAATTTGTATCTGTATATCATGAAAGAAATACGGGATTACGCCATATAATACAAATTTTGAAGATGACATCATCTTCAAAATTTGTATCTGTATATATTTCTCAAATTCATAGGATTATTAACATCCACAGCAAGAAAGATAACATGAAGAGTAACTTAAAATTGCTCATTAAAGACTTATATACAATAACTATCCATGTAACTTCATTTTTAAATACCTTTCGAAATTACAATTCAAAAAATTAACATCAATACATTTTACTGACCCAGGACCTACAATAGTAAAAGGGTTTGTTTACACCGAGTACTACTCAATGGGTATCTTGTGGGGAAGGCACATCCACATACAGGTTTTGCATAAATACTACTCGCCATTATTTCACTGTGGGCTTCATTTTCCTAATCAACAATTTTGCTTAACCGGGACTGTCTTCTATCTGATATTTCAGCTTGTTTCGCACTGGGCGTGGTCGATATGGTTGGTTAAGTTTTTGGGTTGCGATTACATGTTTCATGTTCTGCTTTTACTTCGGTTTCTTTGTAGTCTAATAGTATTAGTCCTTTATTCCGGCTAAGGTTGCCTGCTTTAAGGTATGTTTTATTCGTTGTATTGCGGTTCACAGTGGTGGAAATGGGAATTATTCGCTGCTCTAACCCAACGTACAAGTGAATGCCATAAAAATTTATTATGCACAAACCCATTCGCAGTAGATATAAAACAATGTAAGCAAATTTCGTTATTAAACTTTAAAATGAAATATTCACATTGAGCTGAAGTCAGAGCAGTTTTCTTTATTAAGAGGTACATTTCTTATTGAAAAGACCAATCGAAAAGCAGTGCAATTAAAAGCGTCCGCTATTAATAAGAATTAGAAAAAAAATCAACTGGTGTTCGTGATGGAGATATGCAATTGTCTTGGGCGACAAACTAAGCTCTGCTCTCTCTGAAATACCGATTATAACTTCGATTCGGAAACATAAAAATTATCTCCTAAAATGTTTTCCAAAGTCTCACAACCGTCCGGTGGACCTCCTCCGCGGTCTGCCGGACGGTCGGCGATTAGCTCCTGTCGTGAACTTCGCTCTCACGAAACACTTTACTATAGCTTATTAGAGCAGACGGAATTTTTTTTATTTTTGAAACGACGAACAATTCATACAATACGGCGTCATTAATTACTTTTTTTTATTGGAGGGTTTAACGACCACCGTGAGCCACTCAATGGGCTATAAGCAGTCGCCCGTCCCTAATTTAGGACCACTGGTTCCAGGGAAGGGAGAGAGCCAGTGTCTTAAGACAAATACAACACCCATGCCTCACCGGGATTCGAACCCGGACCCATCTCAGACGAATAGTCAGAAGCCAGTGCTTAGACCACTGCTCCGCGGGGGCGACCATTATTGCTTAGCAAAGCCTAGATTATGTTTTAAAGTTAAAAAATAAACTGAAAATGACACATCTGGAGCTGGGTGGGCAAGAAAAGTTTTAAGGTAGACTCCAACGCACCCTCGCATTCCTGTGTCGACGTACCTGGGTACAACACGTTATTAAGTATAGGTGTTCCTAATAATTTGCTACTTCAGTGTATTCATGAGTATAACATCGATATCTTAACCCGCGACTCTCAAGCTTGACTACGAAACCAATCTTTCTTTATGAAGAAAAATTGAGAATGGGAACAGAGAAACGAACTGACGCAAATCGAGTAAGTAAAAAAAGAAGAAACAGACTGGAAAGGAATTAAAATTCAACGATCTCCAGACTTGTTTTATTCGTTTGATGACAGTGAACTTAGATTGTGAATACAGATCGATGACAACCTTCTAAAAATAAAATAGGAAAGGAAGAAAGAAATGAAGATAACTAGGAGAAGTAACATAACTTCCTGGTAATCAATTGCGGGACTACACGACTGAAAGTGCACTGTGATATCTTGTACAGGAAGCTAGCTGAAGAAAGTATAACTGTCGCCACAGGTGTTCCTGGTTTGACGAACTATCAAAGACGTCACTGCGTTAGAGAAACTGCTCATGAAATAGAAATTTATCACCGAGGAAAATCAATAGTCTATCAGATTTTGCAGATATTTTACAAGAGACACAAAATCTTCGCACTTATATAACGAATCACATTAGTGTTGTATCTATAAAATGGCCGAAAGAAGAGATTCTTCAGAACAGACACGAAACTAACGCATAGCACAGACATATGTTTAATGGCACGGATATTGCACGTAACCTAATACCTTCGCAATTTTTCCTTTAGAAGCATTTCTTTCCGTTATTGGGAATACGAGCAAAAATATATTTTTATCAGAAAGAAGGACCGAACGTCATTTAGATGTGACCTAGGGAAAGACAGAGATGACACCGTCCTCTACAAAGGCAGAGAAATCATGACGAGGTATTTAAACGAGGGTTGTATCGACAGTAATGCAAAAATGGGCATACATTTTTTTATTAACTGACAGAGGTCATTCAAATTGCACATGTTGGTAGAGGGAGTAACTCTTCCTCTATAGTATCCCTTCTTCTTCATTGCAGGTAAATAATGGACCCCAAGCAGAAGCAACGTGCCGTCATTGAGTTCTTGACGAAGAAAGGGTGCAGGCTGTCCGACATCCACAGAAGGCTACAGAATGTTTACGGAGATGACACCATTGACAAAAGCAATGAGAACAGATGGACGAAGAAGTTTAAAGAAGGAAAAACCACCATTGAAAACAAATTATGAAGTGGTAGGCCATCATCTGCGACCTCTGACACGAATCTTCAGCAAGTAGATGCATTGATTCGCGCGGAGAGACGAGTGACAAAATCCGTGAGCTTGTTGTACAACTGGACTGTGATCACAATGCCATACAGAAAATAGTGGAATACTTTGGGGTATCGGAAAATGTGTGTGCAAAAAAAGTGTGGCAGTTGTTGGGACTTCGCCGACAGAGTGCGCAGCTGAAGAGACGAACGCCAGATGTGAGAAGATTGCGGACATGTGAGGAACGCGTGGGAAAGGCGGCAGAGATGATACGGCAGAGGCCGTACTGTAAGAACTGATGTTCATGAGACATGACGCGAAAGACAAACGACGAAATATTCAGTGTGTGTGAGTGTTTGTGTATTTACATCTAATTCATATAAAATGATCTGCAATAAATTAGTAGTATACCTTTGATGTGCGACTCTCTTGGAGTAAGTTAGTGTGCATCCTACTCTGTGAACAAGAATCAGAAGAAGATGATGGTGAGCCGTAGCACGGACGAGGTAAGAAGTTAAATATAAATACCTCTAATTACCGAAATTGAATTGAACGCGAAAAGTAAGAGCAGCAGTTGACACCCGATTTGAAGAAGAGACTGGTGGGAGTCTGCTCTGATCTTCTGGAAGCGTTTAAAACCAATGAAGACACGTTTTTATTTTTTCGATCTGGTGACAGGAGATGAAACGTGGGCTTATCTTTACTATCCGGAAACTAAAAATCATTCCATAGAATGGCGTCACATCTCTTCGCCAAGGCCTTAGAAGTTCAAGAGCCAGCAATCAGCACAGAAAGCCATGATGACTTTTTTTTTTTTTAAGATCACAGGAGTGTCATTCTCCTTGATTTTCTGGAACGTGGGCTTGCCGTGACCAGCGAGCTGTACATTGAGACACTCAAGAAGCTTAAAGAAGCCATTAGGAGGAAGAGACCAAACACGAATCTGAAAAGGATCCATATTCACCATGACAGTGCGAGGCCACACACATCTTTGGCAACAAATCAGGCGATCAGCATATTAGGTGGGTCGGTGGTCCCTCATCCATCGTATAGCCCAGATTTGGCGCCCACCGACTTCCACCTGTTCGGTCTAATGACGGACAGTCTCCGGGGACAACGATTTGATGACACAGACGAGGTGAATGTGGCTGTGAAGAAGTGGGTACAACAGTCCAAACCTGAATTTTTTCAAAGAGGATTCGAGAGTTGGGTTCAGCGATGACGCAAACGCATCTCTTGTGGTGGAGACTATGTTGAGTAGTACCTTTGCATAGAGAAATAGTTACTCTACCAACATGTGCAATCTGAATGACCTCTGTCAGTTAATAAAAAAGTTATGCCCACTTTTGCATTACTTTCGGTACAACCCTGGTATACACACCTCTAAAACACCCCCAACACCTCCAAATTTCTTCAGACACCCTCATAAAAGAGATTGCAACACCCCAGATTTGAAGGTGTGTAACACACACACAAATGCGCAAATACACCGAAGAGCCAAAACATCATGACCACCTGCCAAATATGATGTTAGTCTATTACGTGCCTCCGAAACAGCTTTTCCCTAGCGAAGTATCGACGCTACAAAATTTTTAAAGGTGTCTTGTGGTGTTTGATACTAACATGTTACCAGGCGGTCCTTTAACTCTTCTAAATTACGTGTTAGGGCCGCCGCAGATCGTATCGGCTGATCCAACACAAACTCCAGATGTTCGACTGGATTGATGTCTGCGGAATTTGGAGGCCAGAAAAATACCTGGAAGTCTTCTTCATGTTCCGCAAACCATTCTCAAATACTCTAAGCAGTGTTGCATGGCGCATTATTCTTCTGAAAGAAGGCACTACTATAGAGGAAATACCGTTGCCATGAAAGGATGTATCTGGTCAGCAACTATGTTTAGATAGGTGATAGACGTCATAGTTTACTGCTCATGAATGACTGAACCAGGGTTTCCTAGCAGAACATTCCCCAAAGCATTATACTTCCTCCACCGGCTTGTTTACGTTCAGCGGTGCATTCTGGTTCTAACACTTCCTCAGGTAATCACACGTACCACATGGTGCAACATGAAACGAGATTTATTGGAACAGACAACTTTTCCCAATTATTCAAGGTCCAGTTTTGATACTCCCCTGCGCATTGTAGGCCCTTTCGACGGTAAACCGAGGTTAGCATGGGCACTCGGAGCAGCCTGTGGCTACGCAGCCCCATTTTCAGTAAGGTTTGACGTACCGTGTGTTGTGAGACATTACTACCGTCACCAGCATTCAAATTACTGGCGAGTTGTACCAGAGTATCCCTTCTGTTGGCTTGTACCATACCGGACATCCTTCCCTCAACTCTAGCATCGATGAGCAGTAGCCGGCTCACACGGCCACACCTTGCCAGAGGTTCATGGTTTGACTTTTACACCCCTATGTTAAAGCCTAACTTCGATGTGCATCCTCTGCTGTTTAACCATCTGATATGTATATTAACATTTCTTCGACCCACCGTGAAAACTGCCCCCATTAAGTTCAAGATGTGAGCATTTCTGGACACCTCTCTACAAAGAGCATTGTTCACTTACCTCCTCACAAGAAAGCAAAGTCTAAAAACCGAACTCCGCGACTCCGTCGGATCGGACAATAAAGAAATGAAAGATAGAGTGTCCTACATCATTAACGCAGCTGCACGGAATTGGGGATAACGGGACCGTCTCCAAATAAGAGCTAAGAAAAAGGGAGAAGATTCAAACTCACTATATTAAAAATGGTTATTATTACCATTGTTAAAATCTATGATCAGCATAGTAAAGATCTAGAACAAGAGTGGTATTTGTAATCATATTTTTTTCTACGAAACGATGTCATTTTTATAATTAAAATAATTGTTCGAGCATAAAGGAAACATGACATGAAAACGACAGAGAGTTCCTTTCCCCCATATGTACCTGCAGCACAGCTACAAAATCCACTTTGTCAAGAAATTCCCCTTCGTAGTTATGAATGGAAAACAAATCATCATGAAGAAATACACTCACGGACAATGAAATTCGGCAACCTAGGAGAAAACATGCTACAACCGCGTAACTTTGCAAATAGCTATAGAGTGCGTGCTGGTATGCAAACGATCCGCATTTGGTGCGATTGCGCATGACCACACACCCCATGGTGACGCTGGAAGCAGGAACCGGCGCGGCGTGTAGTCAATGCCCCATAAAAGCGAAAAGCACCGGCCGACGCAAGCAAGAGTACAGAGTGACAAGAATGCCGGGTAGACGCCAGAGACGTTGATTTACGCAACTTACGGACTTTGAGAGAGGACTGATCATCGGGCTGAAAACCGCAGGGTGGTAGGCACGCCGTATAGCCCGCCGCGTGGATCATTCTGACCATACCGTCCGACTGTGTTAGGAGCAGTGCACACGTGACGGCAGTGCCACACAGCGGAGCGGCTCCGGACAGACAAGGAGGATGACCAGTAGAGAGGATCGACAGATCGTGCGCCAGGCCCGAACATATCCCACGAGGACCCGGTCCACTATACAGGCAGATGCAGCGGCTCCTGTGTGACTATGAACGATTTCCCGATGCCTCGCGGAAGCTAATCTGTGATCCTAGCACCCCTTACGTGTGCTGACATTAACACCGGAACATCGCCGGTTCCGTGTGCAGCGGTGCCAGGCCAGAGTGACGTGGAACGCCACAGACGGGCGACGTGGGTTGTTTAGCGATGAGTGCCGCTTCGTTCTGGGGACAGATGATCATCGTGTCCGGGTGTGGAGGTCCCCGGGTCAACGGCACAATCCCAACCTCTCTATTGAGCGCCACACCTCCCACACTGCAGGCATTCTGGTCTGGGGAGCCATGGCCTACAATAGCCGATCAGCTCTAGTAGTTGATACGTGGATCATTGACGGGCCATCGGTATGTCGATGAGATCCTACAGCCCCATGTGCTCCCATTCGTAGCCGGGATTTCTGGTGCGCTATCCAGCAGGATAATACCCTCCAGCACACGGCTCGTGTTGCCCAGGACTGCCTACGTCATGTCCAGACACTTCCATGGCCTGCCTGCTCCCCGGACATGTCCCCTATCGAGCATGTGTGGGAACAGTTGAAACGCCAGCTGCCGCTGTGCTCCACTATCCGAGATTTGGAGCACACCGTCCAACGCGTGTGGGCCAGTCTGTCGCAGGACAACATCAGGCGTCTGTTCGCCTCCATGCCGGAGCGTATTGCAGCATGTATCGTCGCATCAGTCGTTGCGACGCGCTATTGAAGATGAAAGGTCTGCGTGCCACAGGTCCCTTTGTAATTTTCCTGAAACTTTGTTTTTGCCATCATGTATATCATTCATTTGTATCATTACGTCCATAAAATTTCAGTTCCATCCGATGTTTCCTTCTGGGTGCGCAAATTTCATTGTCCGTGAATGTAATTCTACACAATTACATGGAAGGCGCACACAAACGTCAGCATCTGCAAATAAGAGCAGTATTTTCCACCCCTTTGCATGTAGACATCTCTTCAGAAAACTTGAAAATGTTCATCTCTGCCAAGCGGGAATCGAACCTGTCTCCCACGACCACGATGATGCAATTTTCGACTTTTTTTCAAGAGATAGGAAACAGTTGAATATTCTATGTGTAATAAAATTTATCATAGGCGCCGACTATGCGGGGGCAAGGTGAATCTTGCCCCTTCATAATTTTACTGATGGAGGCAGTGCCCACCCAATATTTTTCGCCCAGTTTAATTAAATACACTCATCGTCAAAAAAATAGTTGCACCCAGAAGGAAGCAACCGACAGCAATGAAACTTTGGGGATAGGTTTGACATCGTTAAACATGCAAATGATTCAAGTATCACGCTCGGCCGCGCATGTGACGCATGCAAGGAGGGGTCGTAGCGCTGTGCCTGACCAGCTATATAAGGTTGTCCCGTTGCTGCTGGCCATTCTGACTCGTGCTGTTTTGTGTTGGTTGCATCCTTTGCAAGTGAAGTACGCCTCGGAGAAAAGTTCGGAAGCAATTCGAGCAGTTGGAAGAGTTCGAGAGGAGCCGCATCTTCGGGCTCCGGGAAGTGGGATGATCTTATCGTCGGTTTGCGCGCCATACCGGTCGTGCGGATATCACCATAGCATGCTGTTGACGGCAGTGGACAGAACGAGACACGCAGCAGCGACAGGAAGGATCTGGGAGACCTAGACGAACCACGGAGAGACAGGATGATGGGTTGTCAGACATGCGCGAAGTGACCCAGCAGCAAGGACTGCGGATATTCAGGGAGCAGTGGTGTCCACCATGCATCATCCGATTAGTGCCAGCACCACTGGCAAAAGGCTGCATCACCTAGGACAACACGCACGCAGGCCGTTACGACGACTGTCCTGAACACCATTGTATCGTCGCCAAAGACTGCAATTGGGCAGTGCCAGACTGTCATGGAGCCACTCAGAATGGCAGCGGGTGATCTTCAGTGACGAGTCCCGCTTTTGTCTTGGAGGAGAAGACCACAGAATCCGCGTGTGGAGGCACCGTGGTCAGCGCAAAGATGAAAGATTTGTTGTCGAGCGTCACACGTCCGGAAGACGTGGTGTCATAGTGTGGGGTGCGATTGCCTACGATGCCAGATCACTTTTGGTGTTCATTACAGGCCCTTTGGCAGCCCAACGTTACATTAATGAGATCCTGCAACCAGTGGCCCTACCTTTCCTGAACGCTCACTCCGGTGCGATTTTCCAACAGGACAACACTCGTCCGCATATTGCTGCTGTCTCGAGAGCTTGTCTTCAAGGCACTGGCACTCTGCCGTGGCCAGTTGCATCGCGAAACCTATCGCAGATTTAAAACGTGTGGGATGCTATTGGATGCGCTATCCACATTCTACCCCTACCAAACAATCTGCAGGAACTGCGTGAGAACGATTCAAGCTGCATGGGATGGCTTATTGCAGGACACCATTAGGAACCTGTGCAACTCCATGCCGAAACGTCTAGCATGCTGTGTGAGCAAACAAGACTGCCCGACGCCATTCTTAGAGACTCTACTTATTGACGTGTAACTCGATAAATATTGCCTATAGCAGTCTCAATGTTTAATCATTTATTGTTCCTGGTAACCCTTATAGCATTGCAATCCGACACGGGTGCAACTATTTTTTGACGATGAGGGTAAGTTTTTGTTTTTGTGTGGCTATGTCACTTTCAGAATGTGTGAGTTGAAATATTTCTATAGAGAAAGAAATGTTTTCCTATGCTATTCAGGCTACCGTGTGCTGCGGTGCTGATAGCAGGGATTTATATCTTTCCTTCATAGAAATGTATTATTCTTCATAAGACGGACCGAGCTAGACCTTATGAGGCCAAAACGATTTATTTCCAAAAAATTAATAAATATCAAAATAAGTAAAAACTCTCTCTCTCTCTCTGCATATATCATCATCATCAACATTGTCAACCATTATCAATTCACTGCTGGACGAAGGTCTCCCCAAGTTTCCTCCACAACGGTCTGTCTTGTGCCAGTCTCCTCCATGTCATTCCCGCATGCTTTCGAATTTCATCCACCCATCTCCCATGTGGTCTTCTTCTGGGTCTTTTCCTTTCCCTTGGAATTCAATCTAAAATTTCGGCTGCCCATCGATGGTCTGTCCTTCTGGCAGTATGTCCAGCCCACTGCCATTTCAGGAATTTTACTCTGATCATGATGTCTTCCACTCTTCGCATTTTTCGGATCCACGAGTTCCTCTTCTTATCGCTCCTGGTTACACCAAGCATGTACCTCACCATGCTTCTTTGAGTTGTCTGCAGCCTTTGCATGTCTCTTTTAGTTAAGATCCACGTCTCTGCACCATACGTAAGCACTGGAAGGATGCATTGATCAAACACTTTTCTTTTAAGACATAATGGCATATTGCTCTTGAAAATTATGCTGTTTCTTCCAAAAGCTCTCCAGGCAAGTTCTGTACGCCGATTAATTTCTTCATCAATGTGACCCTCACTTGATATCTTCTGTCCAAGATAAACGTACGTGTCTGTTATCTCCAGCTTTTCTTCATTAATCGATAAATCTTCATTTCTTGTAAAAGCATTGAACATCACTTTTGTCTTCTGAAAATTCATTTTTAATCCCACTTCTTTACTCTTGTCAGCAAGTTCCTGGATCATACTCTGCAGCTCTGATGGGATAGTTGCAAAAACGACTACGTCATCAGCAAAACGAAGGTGGGTTAGATAATTTCCATTAACCTTTATCTCTTTGTTTTCCCAGTTTAATGATTGAAAGGCATTTTCTAATGTGGCATTAAAGAGCTTCGGAGATATGGTGTCACCTTGCCTCACTCCCTTTCCAATTTTTATGTGTGTTGTATTTTCAAACAGCTGAATCTTTGCATTTGCATTTTCATAGATGTTATTAATATTAATGTATGCATCTTCAATACCGCAGGACTTCAGAGCCTTTGTAACTGCTGAAGGTTTCACCGAATCAAAGGCTTTTTCATAATCGATAAAAGCCATGCACAATGGAAGTTCATATTCCCTCGCTCTTTCAATTAGTTCTCTCAGTACGTGGATATGATCTATTGTGCTGTAGCCATTCCTGAATCCAGCTTGTTCTCTCGGCTGAGCCATGTCCAGTGTCACCTTCAAGCGGTGTGAAAGAACTTTAGTGAAGATTTTATAAACTACTGATAGGAGGCTGATAGGTCTGTAGTTTCTGCGATCCTCAATGTCACCTTTTTTATGTAGCAGGATCATTGTAGCGTTGTTCCAATCCTCAGGAATCTTCCCTTCATTAAGGCATGGAGTGAAAATTTGGACGAGTATTGTTTCGATTTCTCCACTTGCTTCTTGTATGATGTCTACAGTAATTCCATCTTCTCCTGGAGCTTTTCCCCGCTTCATGTTCTTGATTGCATGTGCAACTGCTGCTGGGAGGACTGGAAGAACTCTGGTACTGGTACCTTTCGTGATGTCTGGAGTACATGTATCATCCCTTTCATATAATTTGGAGTAGAAATCTTTCACTCTTGTCAAAATTTCGCCTCTATTTCTTGTTACAGAACCAACTTCTTTTCTCAGTGCCATAATCTGTTTTCTTCCCTTACTGAGATGTCCCTTTGCTATCTTTAGGCTTTTGTGGTTTTCAATTGCTTTCCTCACTAGTTCACAGTTGAATTTTCTTACGTCTTCAGTGATACTTTTTCTTACTGTCTTGCATAGCTCTATATATTCCACTTTGGAAGTCACATCTTCTTTAGTTGTCCTCATCTCTCTTGTTTTTTGCATCAACATTTTGGTTTTTCCTGATGATTTGTTCACATGCAACTTGTTCTTAGACCCAGCTAATTTTGTTTCTGTTTCCATAAGAGAATAACTCTCCAGAATACATGAAAAACATTATCAAATACACTTGTAGTGTATTTAATAACCTTTATATGTATTTAATTACCTTAGTGTACTTCTACAGACACTTCAAGTTCCTATTTATTTTAACGTAAGTTTTACTATTTTTTGTTAAGTTATTCTAGTGAGAGAATACCTAATTCCTTTTTGTAATTAATATGCATCCTCCAGGCCAACTTCCAAAAGGCTTTCGTTGGCCAGAATCATTTTATTAACTGTGTAGAAATTAAAACAGATCTGCCAACCTAACTCTATTATTGAAAACAATTTTTCTTAAAAAATTTTTGATAAAAAAAATTGGAATTTTGTTTTCTAGAAAACAGTTTAATTAAGATTCTGATGTGGTTATTGAAATCTAAATTGTTGCTGCAAATTCTTGAAATTCTAAGTACTAAATAAACAAAATTCCAATTTTTTCATCAAAAGAACTTTAAGAAAAATTGTTCTGAATAATAGAGTTAGGTTGGCAGATCTGTTTTAATTTCTACACAGTTAATAAAATGATTCTGGCCAGTGAAAGACTTTTGGAAGTTGGCCTGGAGGATGCATATTAACTACAAAAAGGAACTAGGTATTCTCTCACTATAATAACTTAATTAAAAATAGTAAAACTTACGTTAAAATAAATAGGAACTTGAAGTGTCTGTAGAAGTACACTAAGGTAATTAAATACATATAAAGGTTATTAAATACACTACAAGTGTATTTGATAATATTTTTCATGTATTCTGGAGAGTTATTCTACTGTATCTGGACAAGCAGGACTTCATTCTTAGTTGTATAATTCTCTTGGTAGAAATTTAACGGGCAGGGTCTTTTACGCAGAGAAAAGTTGGGAACCTTCCCCACCACCCTCCTGCTTATTGGAGCGGCCGAGAATTGAGTTCGGCCATGTTTTTGTCACTTGAGCAGAAAGTGTGGCATAGAAGGTGTGGCATAGAAGTGCATGTGGCATAGAAGCTCTCATCTTTGTTCTTGTACTTATTTCGTTCTAGGTTTAATTAATGAACATTCTTGGCAGAAATCTTAGTTTTTTATCATCAAGAATTAAGAGCATGCAAATTTACTAACTTTTTGAGTTTTTTCTCGTTCACTTAACTTGGAATTTTAGCGAGATTTTGAGCACCTTGTTTGAGTAGTTAGCCGTTTTATTGTTCTTGTTGTCAACGATGTTTTTTCATTGTTGGTAGGAACATAATATCTACATGATTATACTCTTAAAGCACTTCTGGAATATTTGTTCTAAGTTTAATTAATGAACATTGTAACTATTTGTTAATTTCATGTAATTTTTTCCAAAGCATCTTTTTATTTTTTTATTATTTTTTTTTCTTGTGATGTCAGTTGTTGAGAAAGTTGTGGGTACAAAAATTCTGTTTACTTTTAGGAATCTCATTATAAAAAATTCTTATTCTTTTGTTTTTTATTTTATGGCATTTTGGATAAAGCTTTTTTCACCACAAAGCATAAGACTTTGTAGTACTTTGGTACTGTTATTCATGTTTAAAATCTCTCTTAAGTGGCTAGGTTACTTAGCAACGTGTTTTTTTTGTTTTTTTTTTTTTGCTGAATAATTCTGAAGGCTTATTGAGACACACTCACAACTTGTGGTTTTTGTAATCGTTTTTCTATTTTTTGTGGCAGATGAAGAGCGTGGGTTGGGTTATAATGAATCGCTTTCTCCTGCTGGACGTGTAGTGCAGGAAAGCTTACGTGAAGTCACTTTAGGGTTATTGAAAGGTTACTTGACGTAGCTAAAGTGTGCTTTATCATCAAAGTGCTAGAGTTTGTTTAGGTAAGACACTCACGTGCAATAAATACCAAGAATATGGAATTATTCTTACTCAGCGTTCCTCATCTTGCATATCAGTAATATAACTTCGGTTTTAGTACATTAGTACCTTGGAGTCTCCTTATTAGAGCGGTCAACACAATATCCCCTGAACTTAACGCAAACACTCAATGAAATAGTCTTAACGGCCAGACAGAGGTCTGACAATGAAATGAACTAAGAAAACGTACTCACTTTTAACCTTTTATTGGACAACTCCTGGTATCACTCCAATACACACTCCAAAATAACACAACTACTGTTAGACCGAACTTTCGTAGAATCGCATAACAATAATTAGAAAGAACCTATCATATATAAAAACGAACCTCTCTGGTGTACTTGAGTGCGCCTGCATATACATACATACTGCATACCACCACGTCATGACTTACACTCGTTGCCACATATAATTCAGCGGGAGAAACAATATCTCGTTAAGTGAGAAGATAATTTGCATGGGAAAATAAAATAACAAGAGATAGTAAAATCAAAAAGAAACTGAATCTAGAGTATACGTTACAGGGTCAGGAAAGTTATAGATGCATGCAAAAACTTTAACTAAATGATTCCTCATGCAGCTCTGAGGAAGTTATGTTAATTATAAAAATATTTTTGTGGGCTTTAAACTGGCATCTATGGCTTTGCAGAAACCCATTTCCAACTAGGTCTTTGTGGAAGGGAGAAAATGCAGAGTTTTGCTGGTCCTTGATAAAGCCAAGGCTCGGCATTCTCGACACTTTCTACATTCAGGTTGCTATTACTTTATCTCCTTTTTGCTCATACCTGTTGGTTTTTGAGTATTTCTTCGTTGTTTTAGTACCAGATAAATATTTCTTTTTTGCATCTGTCTCTTCTTAATAGTATGTGAATTCTGAAAATTCATAACTGCTGCGTTACGCGTCATGTTCTTCAGGTTTTTTGGCAAATTTAGTTTTAAATTATTTGGTATAAATTTGTCTTTGACTCTACTCTTGGGTATATATATACACTGAGGAGCAATTGAATTAGAGATACCTGTCTAATAACGTGTACCACCACCTTTCGCTCTGATGACGGCGGCGATTCGTCTCGGCATTGACTCGACAAGACACCGGAAGCGTTGGGAAGCCATACGGATCCACGACCCCTGAACAAGCTTCCACAGTTCACGAAGGTTTGATAGAGGGAGGGGGGGTCAGAGCCTTGAACATCTCTCTCGATGGCATCCCAGATGTGCTCGATGGGATGGAGGTCAGGTGATCTAGCTGGCGTAGGAAGCGAGGTCACGTCGGTGGAGTGTTCATCCAACCATTCGGACACAGTTCGGGAGCGATGGCATGGTGCATTGTCTTGTTGCAGGATAATGGGATGTTGAAGACGCACAAACGGAAGCAAATGGTAGTCCAGGGTATCCCGGTAACATTGACCTGTGAGGCACAATGTCACACACCACGGGCTCCCATTTCAGTCCACGTAAACAGTCCCCAGACGAGAATGCCAACCCCACCAGCTTGAAGAATACCCTGCTGGCAAAAAGGATCCATCGCTTTATGTGGTTTATACCGTACTCGTATCCTGCCATCCGCATGTACCAACGTGAATCTCGACTCTTCAGTCCAGGCAACATTTTCCCACATGTCTAGGGTCCAGTGACGATGTTCTCGCGCCCATGCTAATATTTGCACCCTGTGATGTGCGGTCAGCAGCAGTACCCTCGTGGGACGATGGCTTCCGCCTATATGTGGCTTCTTGTGTTCATCAGTTTCTGACGAAATGCAGCATTGAAATCATTCCACAGCCTGCCTACAGTCCTGAACTCGCCCCATGCGATTTTTGGTTGTGTCCAACAATGAAGGAGAAGTTCAGTGATGCAACATTCAACACAGATGCTGACGTTATTCAAGCTGTACAGGGTTTGCTAAAGCAGTTTCCACAAAATGCCTTCGCCACATGCTTTGAAAAGTGGGCTGAACGACGGGACCGTTGCATATCATCCGAGGGAAGATACTTTGAGAAAGAATAACATATATTTTGCTGTACCTATATTTCTTCATTTTGTGTAATTTTATTCTCAGTTTTCATGGAATGGCCGTTGTGCGTGGTTTATGGTTGCAGTGATTGACTTGAAACATGTGCTTTAAACTAGAAAAATTAGAAAAACAAGTGTTAGACAGCTGTATACATAGACTAGATTTTGTTTTAATAATTTTCTACCATAATGCAACAATTTTCCTTTTTAAAGGAAAATTGTTGAATTATGGTGGAACATTTTGAAGGTAAAGCTGAGCAATTCGTGTAAATGAGAACTGCTTTTATTTTGCTTTTTTTTTTTTTTTCGGGGTTTAATGATCCTTTTCACCCGGTGGCGCATCCAGGGGTAGAGTTCTCCGGGTCCGGACTTCCTTTCCCCCAAACTTATCCTTCATGCATCACATGGAAACTAATGGCATGTACAAATTTTGAAGATGACAATCTGATTTTTGGCGTAAATGTGACAAGGATGGTAAGTCAGATAATATCCGAAAACTTGTGATGGTTAAATTTAAATTGATCGGAGACTTGAAACTTGGTCGTTCTGGGTGGTGTAGTGGTTAGCATACCCGCGAGTTTTCCGGGAGACACGGGTTCGAGTCCCGCTCCAGGACGATGAAAATTTTCAAGTTTTCGGATATTATCTGACTTACCATCCTTGTCACATTTACGCCAAAAATCGGATTGTCATCTTCAAAATTTGTATTATATGGCGTAATCCCGTATTTCTTTCATGACTAATGGTATGTTTTTGCAATATGCTGTATTATTCCGGCTATACGGCAAAATTTCAAAAACAAATCTTTCTGTATATGATTTTATGAATCTCATATTTTTCGTTACGATCAATTACTTTTCTGCACGTATCTTACAGTCTTACAATGTTACAATGATTATCAAATTTGTCTTGCTTATTCAAAAGAGCATTTTTTTAACCTGTGTGTATTAAGAGTGAGACGGGCTGAGCTCGAGCCCGAAAGCTCGAAGCAGAACCCGGGTCGGGCCCGGGCCTGTAGGATATTTACTGCGGTTCGGACTCGGGCGGGCTCGGGCTCGGGCTCTTGGAGAAAGGGAGAGCAACACAACTTTTAAAAATATAAATGTTATTTTACATGATTTAATAATGAGACACTTTATAGTTGCTAAAGGGAATTCTTCGGGAACTGGTTCTGGTTGGGGAGCGGGCATTCGAGATGGCTATTTATTCCAGACTTGGATAGAAAATGCCTTTGACCGCAAATTAGTGTGTGTTTCTGAAGATAAGAAAAAGCTTCTTCAAGAACTATAGATATTGGATATTTGATAGCTTGCCGACGATAATTTGGCCCCTATATCCATGCAGTAGCTCCCTGCTAATTCTGTTTAGCAATGTACATATTGCAGCGCATTATGGCTCGATAATATTAGCATTTTTTGAACAAAATACAACTGCAGCACGCCCGATCATTTTGAAACCCGGCTGCCCGAAGCACTTCAAGTGGAAACGAACAGTCAAAAGAAATCATACAGTTACACTATAAAAATAGATAAAGGCCCATTCCCCACTCTCCATTTGAGAAATACTGTACATTAGTTAATTGCAGGAGGTGCAGAGAGTGGAAATGTGGGGAACGAAATGTTTTTTATTAATGGTTCAACAGGTTAGCCAGTTTTTGGGCTCGATCGGGCCCGGGCCGTATCTTGCAATATAAAATGCGGGCTCGGACTCCAAAAACTAAGTCCGAACTCAGCTCTAGTGTGTACTTCAATGTCGCCAGCATTCATTAACGCGCGCGCGCGCGCGCATTTGTATATGTGCGTGTGTGTGTGTGCCTGGGCGTCGCTGGCAAATAGTAATTAGCGGGACACAAGCGTGCAGTAATAATAGCCAATTTCTTTGTTTCTTAAAAAGTTTTTTTTCAAAATGTACTGTGTACAGCAAATCTTCTGGGTGTATTGAATAAATGCATATCTGAATGCATTGCAATATCAAAATATTGGAGGGGGACATATTTGCTCCCCAGTGTTTCTTTCAGGAATTTTGGACCGGGGGGCAAATAGAACCTTAGAGGGGAAATTTTTCCATCCATTTTATATACATATAAATAAAAAAATAAAAATTTTAACTACTATATTTATATACATAGAAGTAATTATTATATATATATCTAATACAGGGGCGCGTTTATAGGGGCTGGTGGCCTTGCCCCCCCCCGCCCACAACTTACATTAGAAAAATATGCTTTAAGTTTTCTTCTATTTTTCATGAACTTTAATTTTGCTCTGGTGGATTCCCCTAAACTTCCATTTTTCGTCTCCCCGCCCCCCCCCCCCCCAAGAAAAATTTCATATACACCCTTGATATAGTAATTACTTCTTCTAACATTTCAAGAATAACAAACTTTTTTTTTCAGCTGAACGTGGGGAGGTTCGGGGAGAGAATCGGCAGGCTGGAGATTTTTATCTACTAAAATGCATTTAACACACTCTTGGTCCAGAATCACGATTCCCAGACAATTAGGTGTGATTTGTCTACTTATTATATTTTCAAGAATAGCATGCGTCATAATATACTTTTTAGAAAAAAATAAACTATAATACTTGAACAAATATTAAAAACAATATAATTGGAGAAATATTTGTAGCATAAGAAAGAAACGCAACTTTCTTTTTCATCATAGCCTGAATTTATTAACATTTGTTTGGCTCGGTAACCTAAAATGTCTCCGGGGGCGAATGGTGTCTGAAAGAAACACTTCCCATCCCCCTCTCCAGCGACGCCCATGGTGTGTGTGTTAATTTAGCTGCAGTCAGGACAAGGTGTATTTACAATATATACAGTATATTGGGTATATATGACGCATTTTGTTTGTCCCGTGGATCTTTTTTCGGAACCCCCACCTCTCTCCCTTCAGAAAATTCTGTGCGCGGTACTGCGTTCACCCAAAGAAGAGAAAAGGAAAAATACAAAGATATGAGGAAAAAGCAACGCATCATTGAAAGTCGAAACGTTTCGCCAATCGTCCCCAGGGACTCACGGAAATGCTTTTTTGAGCAATTCATTGAAACGGAGTGCTTTTTCACCTGTATTTCGGTGCAATATTTATAAGAATGCATTTCAGTAGTCCCTACCACTCGGCCTACTTCCAGCGTAGAGCATCTGAGAACCATATGTTTTGCTCGAGAGAAACAGAGAAACAGAGAGAGAGAGAGAGAGAGAAATGTTCAAGGTAATCGTTTCGATGGCAAAACAGCGGTCGTCAGGTAATCCATTTTCAGTCGGGCAACAACAGAGACAGCGCAGAAACATCCGACGTTCGTGATCTGCGAGCTGATGGCCATGCTTCGATAAGAAAGGCGGTTTCCGGGGTCACAGGCACTGGGAAACCCACGCCCCGCTCAAGGTGCCGCGAATAGTAACACCCCGCAGGTTGTTGACCGTGAACTAAGTGGTCAGTAACACCATCATCGACCGGCAGTCGTCGCTTGACCATAGCAGTTGTTTTTCCCCCTGTACGTATGCCAGAGCTTCCTAAGTTTCCAGAAAATTCCGTTATGAATGGAATAGTTAATTGCCATTTTCTGGAAAGATACCATTAGCTTTTTTGTTAACTTCCTTAAGCGATTGACTTGATTTCCGTGCTTGGATTTCAAGGGAACGGCTAACAATAAAAAAGACCTCCTGTTCGCGTTATTAGATTTCTTATCTCATCGAAGCACGAAGGTTAACTGAAAAAAAAAATGTAAAAAATGTTTAATGACCATAATGTAACAATTCATGAGGTAGCTATTTCAGATTACACTTGACATTTTCCGACGAAGTGCATTTTGTCACTAATATACTGAAAGAAAAAAACAATGCAAAATCAAGAATGTATCGTGCATATGTGAGTGTCAATGTGCGAAAACTCTCAAATAATAGCAGTTACCACGGTAACGGGCAAACCAATTAATCGCGGAGTATACCATGAAAAACATAGCCGCCTTAAGTCATTTACAGGCCATAGGCCTCAACTGTTTCTGAGCTTCTTACTTGAGTACAACTTATACGAAGATAAGACAAAATAATTTTTGTCAACATTTTTTTTCTCAATGAGTACAAGGGGAAGTCAATAAATAAGTCACAAACAGTTATTTAAAAATACTTAGTAAGATACGAACTTGAAAAACATTTTGAACTTGAAAACCTTTACATTTTCCCTTATTTCTCAACATAATTTTCACCAATATTGAAATACTTATCCCATCGCTTTATATATATATATATATATATATTTACCAGAATGACAGACCACGTGGAAGATGGGTGGATGAAATTCGAAAGTGTGCGGGAGCAACATGGAGGAGACTGACACAAGACAGACAGTTGTGAAGAAACTTGGGGAGACCTTCGTCCAGCAGTGGACATCTGCTGGATGGATGAAGGTCTGCCCAAGTTTCTTCCACAATTCTCTGTCTTGAGCCGGTCTCCTCCATGTCACTTTAGCATTCTTTCGAATTTCATCCATCCATCTCCCATGGGGTCTTCTTCTGGGTCTTTTCCTGTCCCTCGGAATCCAGTCTAAAATGTCGGTTGTCCATCGATGTTCCGTTCTTCTGGCAGTATGTCCAGCCATTGCCATTTCAGTGATTTCACTCTGGTCATGATGTTGTCCACTCCTGTCTTTTTTCCTATCCACAAGTTCCTCTTCTTATCTATCTTGGTTACACCAAGCATGCAGTTTTTGTATGTCTTTTTTAGTTAAGGTCCATGTTTCAGCTCCATACGTAAGCACTGGTCGGTTGCATTGATTAAACACTTTTCTTTTAAGGCATAATGGCATACTGCTCTTAAAAACTGTACTGTTTCTTCCAAAAGCTCTCCATCCAAGTTTTATACGCTGATTAATTTCTTCATTAATGTGACCCTCACTTGATATCTACTGCCCAAGATAAATGTAGGTATCTGTTGTCTCAAGCTTTTCTCCATCAATCGATAATTCTTCGTTTCTTGTAAAAGTACTGTACATCACTTTTGTCTTCTGAAAGTTCATTTTTAATCTCACTTCTTTACTCTTGTGAGCAAGTTCTTGGATCATACTCTGCAGCTCTTAACGGGTAGTTGCAGAGATGACTACGTCATCAGCAAAACGTAGGTGAGTTAAGTAATCTTCATTGATCTTTATCCCTTTGTTTTCCCAGTTCAATGATTGAAAGACATTTTGCAATGCGGCATTGAAGAGTTTGGGAGATATGGTGTCACCTCGTCTCACTCCCTTTCCAATTCTTATTTGTGCTGTATCCTCAAATATCCGAACCTTTGCACTTGCATTTTCATAGATGTTATTGATAATGCTAATGTATGCATCTTTAATACCGCAGGATTTCAAAGCCATTGTTACTGTTGATGGTTCAACGGAGTCAAAGTCCTTTTCAATTTACACATATTACAACGAAGTGAATTTCTCCGTCATTTTTATCCGCGCCGGGGTTCGAACCCGGGTCCACTCATTCCGGAATAAGTTGCTCTACCAATTAAGCTACGCGGACGTTTTATTCTGATTCCTATCTGCCTTTATGTCGTGTGCGTCCTTCTGGCAGGTACGTCACATCGCCTGGTACGTTACATCATCTCCCCCTTATTTTTTTTTATTTTTTTTTTCGAAGTGCTGCTCTTATTTTTCCTATCTCGCGGTGTGGAAATAACATCACACCAATGCGAGATTTTGAACGGTCGGGTCATCCGGATAGTTCGGGCGCCATTATAACGAAGTGAATTTCTCCGTCATTTTTATCCGCGCCGGGGTTCGAACCCGGGTCCACTCATTCCGGAATAAGTTGCTCTACCAATTAAGCTACGCGGACATTTGTTCTGACTACTATCTGCCTTTATGTCGTGTGCGTCCTTCTGGCAGGTACGTCACATCTCCTGGTACGTTACAATATATATACAGAGGTTGTCCAAAATAATGAAAACACCTTGAAACAATAGGTGTTACGCACCTAATATGGTGTGGGAGCACCCTTGGCATTTAAAACTGTTTGAATCCTCCTTGGAATGGACGCATACAAGTCCTGGATGGTGGCAAGTGGTATGTTGTACCATTCTTCCTGCAGAAACTGCTCCAATTCCTTGAGAGACGCTGGAGGAGGATAACGGGATCGCACTCTGTTTTCCAACACACACCACAGGGGCTCAATGATGTTTAAGTCCGGTGATTGTGAAGGCCAGGAAGGCGTGAAACTTCATCATCATGTTCCTCAAAACATGATTCAACAGTTCGACTTCTGTGAATCTGGGCATTATTATCTTGAAAGGTGCAATCCCCTGACGGAAACAATGTCTGCGCCATTGAATGCACATGGTCGGCCAAAAGAGTGACATAGTCACCACTAGTGATACGTCCGTGTAAGGTGATAATGGAACCTGCTGCAAACCACGAGATCATGGCCCAAACCATTACGGAATCGCCCCCATGCTTCATTGTAGGAAGGAGACAGTCTGGGTTGTAGGCTTCCATGCGGGGGTTCTCCACACGTAAACCCGTCCTGTGGTGGGGAATAGTGAGAAACTTGATTCATCGGAAAACAAGACATTTTTCCATTGATCCGCAGCCCACGTTTTATGTTCTTGGCACCACTGTAGTCTCCGTTTTATATTCACCTGTGACACCAGGGGTTTTGCAATCACAGCTCTGCCGTAAATATTGTGCTTATGCAATTCCCTTCTCACGGTATGGGTCGACACTGGGTTTTGGAGATGTGCATTAAGCTCAGCAGTCACTTTCGTCGCCGTGGTCTTCCTCCTTGCAGTCACAATCCACTTTAATGTCCTCCTGTCTCTCGCAGTGAGTTTTGTTTTCCTTTCACAGTTGTGTTTCGCAGATGATGTTGTACCGTGAACATTTTATTCTGTCATGACCTTCGACACGGTACCTCTCGATACCCCCAATACCTGTGGCACTGTCAACTCTGATTTCCCTGAACGTGAAAAGTGTACCGGAACAACATGCGATTTGTGCAAGAGCATACTTTGAATGTCGTTCCGTAAACTTTGATGAAACCAACGGGATTGTGTATTTAAATCTTGGACACTCGGTAACATGGAAATTGCAGCGCCCTGGAGAAGTAATCCGTTTTTTTTTGTTTTGGTGAAATTCGGTGGTGACCGTGGCGCGTTATACAAATGAATCAATTTCCCGACATTCGACTGAAAGCTCCAGGAGTCTGAGACCAGTAGAACCTTGAGCTACCTTACGGTACGAAACTAGAGCATGTACTTAATGTTAAGGCAACATGTATAATAACACAATTCCGACATGGTGGCGTAGTGGTCTAAGCGATGCTTCTGACCGTTCGCCCGAGATGGGGTTCGGGTTTGAATCCCGCCGAGGCATGGATGTTGTGTTTGTCTTACGGCACTGGGTCTCTCCCTTCCTTTGAACTAGTGGCTCTAAATTAGGGACGGGCGACTGCTTATAGCCATTGAGTTGCTTAAGGTGGTCGTTAAGCCTCCAATCAAAAAAAAAAAAAACCCCACAAGATCATGGCCTAAACCATTTCAGAACCGCCCTAATGCTTTTCTGTGGGAAGGAGACAGTCTGGGTTGTAGGCTTCTGCGGGGGTTCTCCACACGTAAACCCGTCCTGTGGTGGGGAATAGTGAGTTCATCGGAAAACAAGACATTTTTCCATTGATCCGCAGTCCACGTTTTATGTTCCTGGCACCACTGTAGCCTCCGTTTCATATTCATCTGTGACACCAGGGGTTTTCCAATCGCAGCTCTTTTTTTTTTTTTTTTTTTTTTTTTTAGTCGGAGGTTTAACGACCACCGTGAGCAACTCAATGGGCTATAAGCAGTCGCCCGTCCCTAATTTAGGGTCACTGGTTCCAGGGAAGGGAGAGAGCCAGTGCCGTAAGACAAACACAACATCCATGCCTCACCGGGATTCGAACCCGGACCCCTTACGGACGAATGATTAGAGGCCAGCGCCTTAGACCACTGCGCCACCGGGGCGGCAATCGCAGCTCTGCCGTAAATATTGTGCTTATGCAATTCCCTTCGCACGGTATGGGTCGACACTGGGTTTTGGAGATGTGCATTAAGCTCAGTCAGGTGGCGCAGTGGTCTAAGGCGTTGGCCTCTGATCATTCGTCGGTAAGGGGTCCGGGTTCGAATCCCGGTCAGGCATGGATGTTGTTTGTCCTACGGCACTGGCTCTCTCTTCCCTGGAACCAGTGACCCTAAATTAGGGACGGGCGACTGCTTATAGCCCATTGAGTTGCTCACGGTGGTCGTTAAACCTCCAATCAAAAAAAGAAAAAAAAATCCCACAGTTCAAAACATATGAATTACCATTCCAGTTCTCTGCTAGTCTGCGTACACAAACATCACAGTGATGTGCAGCGCCGAGAGCAATATACACTAGCGGAAAGTGAAAAAAGAACACCAAGAAGGGAGGCGTCTGATACCAACGAAATTTATACTGCATAATAACGGAATACAGAGGATAACGTGATCAAAACATTATGGCAAAATGCAGCTGTATTTGCTGGTAAACTGAAAAATAACATTTCCATGTAACATGGTTAGTACGAGGTTGAACCGCCATGAACTGCGTCACACTGTGCAATTCTGGCATGGAGTCTGTCGTACAGATGTTGGATGTAAGTTTGGGGTATTGAGTTCAAAGCATCCTCAACCTGGACGCGTAAATCGAGGATGGTCGTGGCTGGCCGTGCAGACCGGATAAGTCGTTGTCCCATAAAACCCTACACGTGCTCAATGGGGGACAAATCCGGTGAACGTGCAGGCCATGGAAGTTGTCTCACACCCTGAAGTGCATTTTGGGTTGCACGTGCCGTGTGTGGGCGTGTGTTATCTTGCTGGAAAACACCACGATGGACCGACCATACAAATGGCACAACAACGGGCTGAATGATGTTGTTGATGTAGGAGGTGCTGTTTAACGTACCCGGTACTAACACTAGTTGTGTACGGGAGTGATAGCTGATCGCTCCCCAGACCAGGAGACCAGGTGTAGGCCCTGTGTGTCGCTGGCAAATGCAAGAAGGGTGGAGACGCTCCCCTGTGCGTCTGCGAACACGCATACGGCCATCGGAGGCTCCCAAGCAGAATCTGCTTTCATCGCTGAACACGACAGATCGCCATTGCGTTCTCCAGTGCAGACGTTGGCGACACCACTGCAGCCGTTCCTGACGGTCGGCTGGAGTCAGAGGTATACATGCCAGAGGCACACGTGCACGTAGTCCTGCATCCAGCAGACGGTTGCAGATTGTTCGCACAGTCACCCAAGGGGCAACGGCAGCTCGGATTTGCGTCGCAGTGGATGTCCTGCTTGACAACGCCGCTCTTCTTATGCGTCGATCGGTCCGCTCATCAAGACATGTTTCCATTGTCTGTGACTCCCGGTTCCACGTCTTCTCGTGTGGGAATGTTCCTCGGACCATCTACGCCACCATCGTACCACCACCGATACTTCCCGTCCAATTCGCTCCGCTATACGACGATACGACCACCCGGCCTCCCGGAGTCCGACTAGACGACCTCGCTCAAAGTCCGATAACTGCTGAAATCGTACACGTCCTCCATGTCCAGGCATTGCAGCTTCTTCAGGGTCTTTGCACGTGTCCGTACGCCGACGAATGATTGCATTCACTTCGCCGTACTCCGTAGATGCCACCGACGATAATTTGCATATTATGCCGTGCTGTGGCGTAAGCGCTCACCGGTTGGCCCCGAAATTAACATCACACCTACGTAAACTCGACCCCATTAACATATGTAAATTTCATGATCGTCCGCCAATTCCTTCTTGGTGTTCTTTTTTCACTTTCCGCCAGTGTATTTTCTTCTCGCCGCTGGAAAATGTGATTGACGGGTGTGAGTGGACATCACGTCGCAACATTCTTTGAGTTTTACCGCCTATCTTGGGATCCACTTTTTGTGGATTTTCCCTAACCTGTTTTTCCAAAGCAAAAACAGTTGTGTGTGTGTGAAGTCAACTGGCCGCTGTGTTTGGCGATCTATTAACTTTCTTCGGTTGCTCATTCGCACTTGTTAGCACGTCTTTTGTAAAAAAAGATCGTGCTTATGTTATCGGTTTGTCCGTCCGTCCGTCTGTACCCACGGTATCTCTGCAACTATTATTCCAATTTGAAAAATTCTTTTTGCATTCGGAAGCTTGAAATATGCGAATGATGATCCTTCATTTCGTTTTTTTTTTTTTTTTTTTTTTTTACGATGTACAATTTCGCCGTAGAGGGCGTAAATGCAGATGATGCCGAATTCCAAATTACGTTTAATTCCACATATTTGCTTCTGAACATCCGATTCAAAAACTTATTTTATCTTTCGATTCCATTTATGTCGAAGAGTATTTTGCATATAGTTTCTTTTTCAAATTACGCATAGATTTTCCGCTAGGCGGCGTAAAAGCAAATTACATTTTTTCCTATAACTCTTCTAAAACTCCGATTTGAAAAAAAAAAAATTCAGCTGATACATCTCCTGATGGAAAATCTTTTGTATATAATTTCGAATTTTTGGTAAAGAATACTTTGGCCACCAGGCGGCGTAAGTGTTAATTTTTGCTTCTGATGTATTTGCCATAAAATTTGAGCTTCTAAAATATCGATTGAAAACGTTTTTCGTGGACTGATGCCACTCACATAGATAAACTTTTTCGGAATATTTTCTTCCTAAAATATTCCACAGTTTCTCCGCCAGGGGGCGTAGTTTTATATCTTATTTTTGTCAATATCTCTACTTCTAAGAGTCCGATTTGAAAAATTCCTTCTTTGTTGGATAGTGATTTCCGTATGACATGTTTTTCATATAATTTCAAAATTTTCAAGTAATTCATAGACTTTCCGCTAGGGGGCGTAAAGATAAATTGCGTTTCTCCCTATATCTCTGCTTCTAAATCTCCGATTTGAAAAATTCTTTCTGCACCGGATACAGCTTCTGATGGGAAAGCGTTTGCACGTAATTTCTAATTTTTGAAAAGAAAATGGCTTTGCGACCAGGGGGCGTAAATCCTAATTCCCGCTTGTGATGTATTTGCAGCAAAATATGAACTTCTAAATTCTCGATTGTAAAAAACGTCGTTTGTAGACCGATACTACTCATGTCGACAAACCTTTTAGAAACCTTATCTTCTTAAAATAGTGCATGGTTTCTACGCCAGGGGCGTAAATGTATATCTTATTTTTGTCAATATCTCTACATTTCTAGGAGTCCGATTTGAAAAATTCCTTCTTTGTTGGATAGTGTTTCTAGTGTGACATGTTTTTCCTAAAAATTAAAAATTTTCAAGTAATTCATGGACTTTCGGCCAGGGGGTGTAAAGGTAAATTGCGTTTCACCCTAAATCTCTGCTTTTAAATCTCCGATTTGAAAAATTCTTTCTGCGCCGGATACAGCTCCTGATGGTAAATCGTTTGCACATAATTTCTAGTTTTTGTAAAAAATTATTTGGCCACCAGGTGGCGTAAGCCTTAATTTCCGCTTCTGATGTATTTGCAGCAAAATATGAGCTTCTAAAATCTGGATTGAGGAAAAAGTCGTTTGTTGACCGTACTCATGTCGACAAACCTATTAGGAACATTTTCTTCTTGAAATAATGCATGGTTTCTACGCCAGGGGGCGTAGATGTATAACTTATTTTTGTCAATATCTCTACTTCTAAAAGTCCGATTTGAAATATTCCTTCTTTGTTGGATAGTATTTCCGATGCGAAATGTTTTTCATATAAATTTAAAATTTTCAAGTAAATCATAGACTTTCCGCTAGGGCGCACACAGGTAAATTGCGTTTTCTGCTCCTAAAACTCCGATTTGAAAAATTCTTCTTGTATCGCATACAAGACCTGATGGAAAATATTTTTCACATAATTTCTAATGTTTGGTAAAGAATGGTTTGGCCACCAGAGGTCATAAGTGTTAATTTCTGCTTCTGATGTATTTGTAGCAAAATCTGGGCTCCTGAAAACTCGACTAAATATTTTTTTCCTTGGACCGATACCGCTCATATGAATAAACCTTTTGAGAATACTTTCTTCCTAAAACAATGCATGGTTTTCCCACCAGGGGTCGTAAAGTCACATCTTATTTTTGTCTATGACTCTGTTTCTAAGAGTTCGTAAGCTCACGATTCCGTTTACAGCAATAGCTGAGGGATTAAAGACCCGATTGATAAACTTCTTTCTTCGGTCAGATACTATTTTTTTCCATACCGGTTCCATTGACTTTGAATAGCTTCGATAAATTTAATTTACGTCAGAACGGATTCAAAAGACTCAATTGGTGTACTGTTCCTCGATATAAATATGTATATGGCATTTGCAACTTAATGTTGTTGTACGTGGTCTCTCTCGACGTTTAGAAGACACTTTATGGCTGCACGCATTACAGGCGGGCGTCCCACTTTTACACTGAAGAGCAATTGAATTCGAGTCTGCTGGCGTTATGCAAATGTGGCGCTGTGGACGGCCCTGTAAACGAAAACGACATGACGTATGCAGCGATCCGACAATATAAGGAGGGATGCGACGGGAATCAGTAAGAGTCGGACGCAGTATGGGTAAGACGAAGGATCTAAGCTCATGTAATCGTGGGGAAATTGTCGGGGCCCGACGAATGGGTCACTCCATCTGGGAGGTCGTGCAGGCACTGGGATTTTCACTAGCCACTGTGTCACGGGCGCACTGTGAGTACATTGAATCTGGTAAAACCATCCCTGCAAGGGCCAACTGCCGTGGACAATAGCGTGTGGATGAGCGGGGTCATCATCGGATAGCTCGCATCGTAACAGCGGATAGACGGGCCACAGTGCAAGAAATCACTCGGCAATTTAACGCTGATGTACAAAAACGTATAAGCAGCCACACCATCCAGAACCATCTCCTCGCTATGGGGTACAGAAGCCATCGTCTCACGAGGGTACCGCTGCTGACCACACATCACAGTGTGCAAAGATTAGCATGGGCGCGGGAACATCGCCACTGGACCTTAGACATGTGGAAAAATGTTGCCTGGACTGATGAGTCGAGGTTCACGTTGGTACATGCGGATGGCAGGATACGAGTACGGCGCAAACCACATGAAGCGATGGATCCTTTTTGCCAGCAGGGTACTCTTCAAGCTGGTGGGGGTGACATTATCGTCTGGGGACTGTTTACGTGGACTGATACGTGTGATATATATGTGGACCCCTGGTACGTGTGATATCGTCCCTCACAGGTCAACGTTACCGGGATATCCTGGATGACCATTTACTCCCGTTTGTGCGTCTTCAACATCGCACTGAGGACCTCATCGTGCAACAGACAATGCACCGTGCCATCGCTCCCGAAGTGTATCCGAATGGTTGGATGAACACTCCACCGACGTGACCTAGCTTCCTTAGCCAGCTAGGTCACCTGACTACAATCCCATCAAGCACATTTGGGATGCCATCGACAGAGATGTTTGAGGCTCTGACCCCCCCCCCTGCATCAAATCTTCGTGAACTGTGGGAGCTTGATATGGGGTCGTGGATCCGTATGGCTTCCCAACGCTTCCGGTGTCTTGTCGAGTCCAGGCCGAGACGAATCGCCGCCGTCCTCAGGGCGAAAGGTGGTGTTACATGTTACTAGACAGGTATCTCTAATTCAATTGCTCTTCAGTGTTTAAGTCATGTTGTAGGGGTTGCGGGCGATTGCGAAATGCCGTACTAAACACCTGTTAGTTTGGTGTCATGCTTGTCCCCCACAGAAAGTTCCGTGACGATTGTCGTCGGGAGGTCCGATAGTTTCCCTTGTCAGATGAAGCCATACTGCACGTCTCCGGTTCAGTAAATAGGCACAATCTGCGAATCTGGGGGTTCAGAAAATCCCCATTATGTCATCAAACAACAGAGGGCTAGCCCGAAAGTGAACGTATGGTGCGGCCTGATGCATGTCAGAATCATCGGACCCTTCTTTTTACAGAGCCCACGGCAAAAATTACTGCAAAAATTGGAAAATAAAAGTCAGTGTGGAAAGGCTCCCAAAATGATCGAGCCCAGGTCCGCCGATTGCGTTAAGATGATCCTGCTTTGAATGACTGGAAGAGGATCATGGTTCGATGGATCAAGTTTCCTTTTGCACCATGTAGACGACAGTGTACGTGTGTATGGTTTTCCTGGGGGAGATTTTGGTACCAGGATGCACCGCGTGACGGAAACAAGCCGGTGGAGGAAGGGCAATGCTTTGGGCGATGTTCTACTGGGAAACCTTGGTTTTAGTCATTCACGTGCAGGAAACTATGATGTCTACCACCTACCTGAACTTCACTGCAGAGCAAGTACAGCATTCATGGCAACAGTAATCCCTTCTAGTAATGCCTTCTTTCAGAAGGATAATGCTCCATGCCACACTGCCCGGATTGTTCGAGAACGGTTCGGGCAACGTGAGAAAGACTTCTAGGCCTGAAAATTTCCCAGACATCAATCCAATCGAGTTTCTGTGGTTTGTATTGGAACAACAAATCCAATCTGCAGCGGCTCAACCACATATCTTACAAAGGTTAAAGGGTCTGCTGCACGGTTAAAAATTTTGTGGTACGTTGCACCAAAAAGTGGTGCTACAACAGCTGCACCACTTTCTAAGAAAAGATACACCGTTGTGTGGTGCAAACAAAACCCAACAACATGGTGCAACTTTGCACCACGACATAGTACAAGATTGTCACACATTATGGTGCAAGGTTGCACCATGTTGTTGGGGGTTTTTGCACCACAAAATGGTGTGTCTTTTCTTAGAAAGTGGTGCAGCTGGTGTAGCACCACTTTTTGGTGCAACCTATTACACATTTTTTTTACAGTATGGTAACGTGTTTATACCAGATACCACAATGCACTTTTATAAATCTTGTAGCGTCCACGTCTCGCCGGTTAAGAGCTGTTTTGGTGACACATGGAGGACCAACATCGTATTTAGGCGGATGGGCATAATATTTTGGCTCGTCTGTTGCCTCAGCCGTTCTTACCTTCAAATATCGACTAGTAGTTTCTGCTCACAGGAAGACACTGACGGGATGTTGTTTTTTTTTTTTTTTTTTTTTACTCACTGATTTCGACTTTTAATACTTCTCAAAGGAACAAAAATAACAGGATTGGAACAAAAATAAGAGTGGAAAAATCGGGTTCTATTGGTCAGAATTTCAGAATTGTGAGGTGCCCTCCAGGATCTAAATAAAGTTCTAAGACCATTTTTTTATTTTTTGGAATCCACGGGCGAATTTTTACAGCCACAGAAGTGTTAAAAAAAATGTTGCAATAATTTTAAGTTCATTGATGTGAAGTTATTTCACTGATTTCGACTTTTAATACTTCTTAAAGGAACAAAAATAACAGAATTGGAACAAAAATAAGAGTGGAAAAATCGGGTTATATTGGTCAAAATTTCAGAATTTTGAGGTGCTCTCCAGGATCTAAATAACAACTCTAGGACCAATTTTTTTTTTTTTTTTTTTTTTTGCATCCACAAGCAAATTTTTACAGCCACAGAATTATTTAAAAAAATGTTGTAATAATTTTAAATTCATCGGTGTGAAGTTATTTTTGTATTAAAAATTAGACAGGGGTTTCAGAGGTCATCTTCAGGTACCAACCCAGCTTTGAATTTGAACTGAACAAGAAAACTTAAACAAAGGAATTTGTTATTTTTTGCAATGTTGTAATATTACATAAAATGATTCAAAAACAAAACATATTACAGAGATATGGATTAAAATGAGGTTGTTACATAAAATGATAGGTATGAAGTTGTTCTGTTGGCATGTCTCTCTCTTAAATTCCGATTTCAAGTAGAATTTCAACAGGACCTCAAAAGACTGGAATTATGTCAATATCTCGGAGTTTTGACCTCCACCTTGCTTGTGGTGCTGTTGAAACCTAGAAACAAACATACATCTCTCAACAAAAGTATCAACAAAAATTATCAGTGAAAATGTAGAAACATACAAATGTTAAAATACTGTCACAGAGAATACAGAAATCTTCTGAAGTCCTCCAAGTTGGTTGGTTTGTGTTTAGTTGGTGGAAATACGTCACATATTTCTTCTGTTGGATGAACTGGGAAACAAATTTCCCTGAAGAAATATTTAAAATAACATGGTAGGGATATAAATAATTTAATATTTTTTACTATACACCATGTTCCCTTCATTCAGAAAACTTGAAAATTTTAGAAAACTTGAAACTGGTTGTTGGGCGTTCAATGGCGCAAGGGCCTCAAGGTCCAAAAAGCGCCAATCCAAGGGTTCAATACGATCAAGTTTCTCTTAAAAACTTCAATTCTGCAAAAAATGTGAAGCACTATTTGATGTAGCTGCGTGTAAGTGTGAGAACAAAAAATTTGCATGTGCAATAGACAAAAAAAATACTCATAATAGAGCCTACACTTGTACCCGACATTAGGACAGTTCGTAAGATATGTAGCCGCCCTGGTGGCGCAGTGGTCTACGCTATGGCTTCTGATCATTCGCCCAGCGTGTCTCGGTTCGAATCCCGGATAAGGCATAGTTTGCTTGCTTTTGTCTTTCGGGGGTTTATTCGCTGTGTTCTTTGTTCACCCGGCAATCTGAATTCAGTGTTCATTCACTATGTACGTTGCTGACTGCTGACGTCGCAACACAAAATATCTGTACTGTATATGTCTTCCTGTTTATTCAATGTGTCTGTCAACCAAGTCCAATAAGTGATTTTCTTAAACCTCCTATCAAAAAAAAAAAAATACAAAAAAAAAAAAAACAAGTTAGTAAAATCATGCAATGCGTTGATTATAATACGCTTTCCAACATACCAGAGATCATAATTCAAGTAATGAGGATAATGGCTGTGGAATGAATTTCGCTCCTGTGCCTTGACCTTTGACCCCATTTCGATGATATTCAAAAGAACCGGTTCAGTGTACCTCCGGAACAACAGGATAAAATTTTGTCGCAATGGAAGCATTTTTAGTCAAGTTATGAGGATAATGGCTGTGGAATAAATCTCGATCCTGTGCCCTGACCTTTGACCCCATTTCAATGATAATCAACAGAATTGCTTCAGTATATCTTCGGAACAACATACTAAAGTTTTGTCGCAATCGAAGCATTTTTAGTCAAGTTATGAAGATAATGGCAGTGGAATAAATATCGCTTCTGTGTCCTGACCTTTGACCCCATTTCACCCATTTTCAATGGGGTTCGTTCCGAGGTTCTCCCATGCCACATACTAAAATTTCATCGAAATCGAGCCATTTTTTACGCAAGTTATGACACGTAACGGAGAAGAATGGATCCCGCTCGTATGTGACCTTTGCCCCATTTTTCCCATTTTCAATATGGTTCGTCCCCAGGTGGCCCCTTACCACATATTAAAATTTTATTGAAATCGAACTATTTTTACGCAAGTTATGACGCATAAGGGCAATGAATGGATCCCTCTAGACAGGTCAATGGAATGGATCCCGCTTAGACCCCATTTCGCCCATTTTCAATAGGGTTCGTCCCCAGATGGTCCCCTACCACATATTAAAATTTCGTCGAAATCGAACCGTTTTTACGCAAGTTATGACGCCTAAGGGGAATGGAATAGATCCCGCTCCTATGTCCTGACTGGAATGGATCACGCTCCTATGTCCTGACCTTGGACCCCATTTCACCCATTTTCAACAGGGTTCGTCCTCAGTGGCCACATACTAAAGTTTCATCGAAATCGAACCATTTTTACGCAAGTTATCGTGCGAATGGACAGACAGACGGACAAAGCTGGAGCATATACGCTTCTTCAACCTACGGTTGGAAAGCGTAACAAAGAATATGTATCGGACAGTAACGGATCTGGAAGCTCATCTTAAGGAGAGGGGGAACGCGTTTACTCCGATTAAAAAAAGAAAAGAGAGATTTTGCGGTGGGCGCGAGTACATACACACACACTATAAAATTGCAGCGTTTTTTGGGGTTGGAGATTTAACGACCACCCTGATCAACTCAATGGGCTATAAGCAGTCGCTCGTCCTTAATTTAGAGTCAGTGGTTCCAGGGAAAGGAAAGCGCCGTAAGACAAACACAAACATCCACGCCTCGCCGGGACTGGAACTCGGACCCAGCTAGGGCACAGGGTCAGAAGTCGGCGATTAGACCACTGCGCATCGGGACAGCTCTTGCATGGTTACTCCTTCCTGGCATCGCAAGACTTTAAAATTTCCCATTAAAAGAAATACTCAAAATTTTTAATTCCGGTGGCGCAGTGGTCTAAGCGACGGCTTGCGACCATTCGTTCTAGTTGGGTTCGGGTTCGAATCCCGGTGAGGAATGGATGTTTGTGGTTGTCTTTCGGCTCTGGCTCTCCGTGTGTTCCTTCATCAACACTGGCTCTCTGTGTATCATTTGACATACTGTGTGCCATGTTTGATATGTACTAGTTCTCTATGTGTTACTTGATCTACACTGGCTCTCTCTGTGTAAATATTGATCATTTGACTTCCTGTGTACCATGTTTGTTATGTACTAGTTCCCTATGTGTTACTCGATCTACACTAGCTCTCTCTGTGTATATTGATCATTTGACTTACTGTGTACCATGTTTGATATGTACTAGTTCTCTGCGTGTTACTTGATCTACACTAGTTCTCTGCGTGTTACTTGATCTACACTAGCTGTCCCTGTGTATATTGATCATTTGACTCACTGTATACCATGTTTGATATGTACTACACTGCTGGCCACCTTAAATGCAACACCAAGAACGACACGAGATAGAAAAGCCAGATTTACTGGACACATAACAACAGATACAAAGATGAAACGATTGAGCTTACAGGCCCGTGCGACTTGCGGAACACGCAGACATCAATAGTTCGTGTGGCCCTCATGGCTGACAATAACGGCCGCTACACGCCGCGGCATCGAACGAAAGAGGCTTTGGATGTGGGCTTGGGGTATGTCGGTCCAGGCTGCTTCCACACGTTGCCACAGTTCATCAGGCGTATCCGCGGGTGATGCTTGCCCGGTCACTCGGTTGCCGATCAGCGACCAGACGTGTTCGATGGGCGACATATCGGGAGAACAAGCGGGCCACGGCAGCAGTGACACCTGGTGGGCCGTAAAGAATTGTTGCACGATGCATGCCACGTGAGGGCGCACATTGTCCTGTAGATACGTGGCCGCTGGCAGGTCCTGCAGGTAAGGGAAGACTACAGGCTCCAAAACGTCGGAGATGTAGCGGTGGCTGTTGAGTGTACCGGCGATGCGTACCAGAGGGGTGCGGGTGTCATATTCAATTGCGCCCCAAACCATAACGCCAGGCGACGGACCGGTATGGCGATGCATAATGCAGACATCATACAGTCTCACGCCGCGGTGCCACCACAAGCGGATATGACCATCGTGGTGTTGCAGGCAGAAGCGGGATTCGTCGGAGAAGACAATGTAGTGCCATTCCGTAGTCCAGGTGCGGCGTTCAACGGCTCGCTGCCGCCACACTCGCCGGTGGTGTAACGTCAATGGTAATCGGAGCAATGGGCGCCGTGCGACAAGTCCCTGCTCCTGCAGACGACGTCGAACGGCACGTGCTGACACAGGTTGTTACGCAATACACCCTAACTCCTGCGCTAACATTCGTGATGTGGCAGTGCGAGCCGTTGATGCCCGCCGCACAACATGCCTGTCCTCTCGTTCGGTGGTGTGCCGCGACTGCGGCAATCGCTCACGTCGGTCCGTCCGTCCCTTCTACACCCACCGAATCCATACTCGCCTCACTGTGGCTGTATGTCCTCCCACACGGGCGCCGATATCTCGGTACGATAAACCGCTGTCACGATCGTCCTCTGTCGAACTCCGAAACGTGCTGGAAGGATTGCCGTATTCTGCGACGAGGCGTCAGGAAGCTTCCCACGCACAGGTCCGGCAGCACAACACACTTCCAATACTTACACCCCGCCTTCGGTGCACCCTTCTTGTAGTGCTTCTCGGTGGCATGCCGGGCGCACATGATTTGCATATGCCCTGCAATGCTAATCGTTTGCATGTCCTCTCGCGGGCGACGCGGTGTTGCATTTTGGGTGGTCAGCAGTGTAGTTCTCAGTGTGTTACTTAATCTGCACTGGCTCTCTGTGTATATTGATCATTTGACATACTGTGTACCATGTTTGATTTGTACTTGTTGATGTATAATTTATATGTCTGCCTGCATCTGTCAAAAAAGTTCAATAAATAATTTTTAAACCTCCAATAAAAAAAAAATACATTAATCGCAAACTGCGAACGAAAATATAAAAGTCAACACTCTTTTCATGGCATTCAATTGCTTGCTTTTCCAGGAAACCAACTGGATGTTGTTGTTTTTAAATCCCACGTCTGGATAAAACATTTCAAAATAAAGTTTGATCTCTTCTATCGAGATGGGTTAATTTAATAGAAAAATGTCCAGCTTGGAAATGTGTTTCTAGTTTTTCTTTATGGCCCAATCGAGGTATGTATTGGGTATATAAATAAATTTTGAGTGATTTCCGTTCGGTGTCGTACTTATTACTGCTCGCATGTATTTTAAGGTGGCAACACTGCGATATTGCAGTACGAGATGCCAGCTGTCAAAGTCAGTATACGACGTTCGATTAAGGTGCGAAGACGTATTGGTTTTACTCGATGGAAAATGGCAACTTTCGTCCCGACAAAACAGCATTTCCGGGAAGTGTTAGTGCATTACTTTATTGTCAAGAAAAGTGCTGCCGGCAGCTTTCGCTTAATGTCAGAAATCTATGGTGAACATTCCCCATCCATAAAAACATGTGAGTATTGGTTTAGACAATTCAAAAGGAACGATTTCGATGCCAGTGGTAAAGAACGTTCTGGACCACCCAAAAAAATTGCTGATGCCGAATTGGAAGCTTTACTCGACGAGGATCCATGCCAGACACAAAAAGAATTAGCAGCAGCATTAAATGTTAGTCAACCATGCATTTCACAACGTTTAGCTGCCATGGGAATGGGTGCAAAAAGAAGGGAATTGGGTTCCACATGCTTTGCGGGAAAGGGACTTTGAACGTCGAAAAACCATTTGCGAATTGCTGCTTCAAAGGCAAAAAGAAAAGGTTTTTGGCATCGTATTATTACTGCCGACGAGAAATGGATATGGTACGATAACCCTAAACAGCAGAAAGCATGGGTGAACCAGGTCCTTCAACGCCAAAACGCGATATCCATGGTTCAAAGGTAATGCTGTGTATCTGGTGGGACCAGAAGGGTGTGATCCACTATGAACTGCTGAAACCGTCAGAAACTATTACTGGTGATCAGAATCGAACCCAATTAATGCGTTTAAAACGCAAAAACGGCCGGAATGGGAGAATAGACACAACAAAGTCATCTTACAGCATGACAACGCAAGACCACATGCTTCTCGACCTGTGAAAAAGTACTTAGAAGGATCCGACTGGGAAGTTCTACCCCACCTGCCATATTCGCCAGATATGGCGCCATCGGATTACCATTTGTTCCGGTCGATGCAGTCAGCAATTTCTCGAGAACGGTTTAGTTCTTATGAAGACAAAAAATTGGCTGGACAACTGGATCTCTTCCAAAGAACCGGAATTAATCCTTCGGGGCATACGTTCACTGCCCGAAAGATGGTTTAAAGCTGTAGCTTCAGACGGAGCATACTTCGATTATTAATAAAATATTGTTTCTGTTCTCCAACAACGTGTTTTGTTCAACTCAAATCCCTCAAAACTTATTCGTATACCCACATTTCAAAGTCTGTCCCACACAGCGACTTTCTGCCACCGCGGTGGCGCATTGGTCTAAGTGTTGGCTTATGACCTTTCGTCCGAGAAGGGTTCGGGTTGGAATCCCGGTGGAGCCGTGGTCTAAGTGCTGGCTTATGACCATTTGTCCGAGAAGAGTTCGATTTGGAATCCCTGAGGAGCAGTGGTCTAAGTGCTGGCTTATGACCATTCGTCCGAGAAGGGTTCGGGTTGGAATCCCGGTGGAAGCAGTGGTCTAAGTGCTGGCTTATGACGATTCGTCCGAGAAGGGTTCGGGATGGAATCCCAGTGGCGCATAGGTCTGAGTGCTGGCTTATGACCAATCGTCCGGGAAAGGTCCGAGTTGGAATACCTGCGACGCAGTGTTCTAAGTGCTGGCTTATGACAATTCGTCCGATAAGGGTCCGGATTGGAATTCCGGTCGCGCAGTGGTCAAAGCGCTGGCTTATGACCATTCGTCCGAGAAGGGTCCTTGTTGGGATACCTGTGGCGCAGTGGCCTAAGGGCTGACTTATGACCATTCTTCCGATAAGGGTTCTGGTTGGAATCCCGGTGGCGCAGTGGTCTAAGAGCTACCTTATGACCATTCGTCCGAGAAGGGTTTGGGTTGAAATCCCGGTGGAGCAGTGGTCTAAGTGCTGGCTTATGACCATTCGTCCAATAAGGGTTTGGGTTGGAATCCCGGTGGAGCAGTGGCCTAAGTGCTGGCTTATGACCATTCGTCCGAGAAGGGTTTGGGTTGGAATCCCGGTGGCGAAGTGGTCTAAGTGCTGGCTTATGACCATTCGTCAGAGAAGGGTTTGGGTTGGAATCCCGGTGGAGCAGTGGGTCTAAGTGCTGGCTTATGACCATTCGTCCGAGAAGGGTTTGGGTTGAAATCCCGGTGGAGCAGTGGTCTAAGTGCTGGCTTATGACCATTCGTCCGAGAAGGGTTTAGGTTGGAATTCCGGTGGCGCAGTGGTCTAAGTGCTGGCTTATGACCATTCGTCAGAGAAGGGTTTGGGTTGGAATCCCGGTGGAGCAGTGGGTCTAAGTGCTGGCTTTTGACCATTCGTCCGAGAAGGGTTCGGGTTGGAATCACGGTGGAGCAGTGGCCTAAGTGCTGGCTTATGACCATTCGTCCGAGAAGGGTTTGGGTTGGAATCCCGGTGGCGCATTGGTCTAACTGCTGGCTTAAGACCATTCGTCCGAGAAGGGTTCGGGTTGGAATCCCGGTGGAGCAGTGGTCTAAGTGCTGGCTTATGACCATTCGTCCGAGAAGGGTTCGGGTTGGAATCCCGGTGAAGCAGTGGCCTAAGTACTGGCTTATGACCATTCGTCCGAGACCGAATGGCGATTAGGAGCCTTGATCAGGGGCGGATTGGCCCACCGAGACATTTCCCGGTGGGCCCCTTCCGTATATTCTGTCTCTTACTTTCTTAAAAATGTTTTCCGTTCAGTTGTTTTAAACACACAACTGAACTACATCGCTTTTTTTATAAACGAAATACACATAATGTAATTATAACAAGCTGGGAAAAAAATCCCCTCACCAGGCAACTGCTAGAATCCCAACTACAATAGATGGGCCATGTGTGTTTGCGAACTTCTGGGTTCACTTAGTAGCTGAGGAACGATGTACCGTATGTTACGGGAGGGCGGGAGTGAATTGCTGAGCGCCACGCATTTGTCATTTTCTTGTAAGACTTCCGTTCACAGTAAGTAGAGTTTAGGTCCCAGCCACCTACAGCGAGTTCGCCTTTTGGGCAGGACACAGAAACGGAAGGAATGAGAGCAAGTCCAGCGACTTTGAGAGAACAGTTTGTAGTGAGATTAGAGTACAGTAGATGGCGCCACCGTACAAGTACGATGTTGCACACAGAGGGGTGAGAGAATTTCAGGGGGAGCATGGGAAAGGATACCCATTTAACCAGTGGGTCCAGCCTGGGGGCCGTCACTTAACGTGCACGGCGGATATTCTGCGATTGTTAGTAAATCACACCATCTCTGAAAGATCAGCCCAGGATCGAACCTGAGGACCTTGCATTGATAGTCTGACTCGCTAACCACTAAGCCATCCGCGGCGAGGGTTGGGGTGTGTACAAGATGTTCTATATATATTCCCCAAGGAAGGGCGGAGTAGTTTATTTTACTCCCGTTGGTTGTAAGAGGCAATTGAGTGTGCTCATAAGAGCTGAGTTCGGGCTCAATTTTAAGGGCCCAGGCCCGAAAACTGTGATTAATCTGTTTAGGCATTAAAAAAATTTTCCTCTTCCAAACTTCCACTCCTTCCTCCCCGTGCAATTAACTGATGTCTTCCTCAACTGCGGAGTGGATAAGGGATGTCTATCTATTTCTGTAGTTTCTTTAACCATTCATTTCATCCTGAAATGTTTCGAGGGGCCCAACATCAGACAAATCGGGAGGAACAACAATCTGCGTATGTTATCAGCATTGGAGTGGGGGCTGAACAGGGCTAAAATTTTTCACTACTTTAGTTAAAGTAGAGAAAATACTCACCCATGTTTGATAAAGTTGCAGAACAATGCTAGATAATGGTCATTATGGAATGTCATCATCATCATCATTGTCAACCATTATCAATCCACTGCTGGACGAAGGTCTCCCCAAGTTTCCTCCACAACGGTCTGTCTTGTGCCAGTCTCCTCCATGTCACCCCTGCATACTTTCGAATTTCATCCACCCATCTCCCATGTGGTCTTCTTCTGGGTCTTCTCCTGTCCCTTGGAATTCAATCTAAAATTTCGGCTGTCCATCGATGATCTGTCCTTCTGGCAGTATGTCCAGCCCATTGCCATTTCAGGGATTTAACTCTGATCATGATGTCTTCCACTCTTGTCATTTTTCGGATCCACGAGTTAATCTTCTTATCTTTCCTGGTTACACCAAGTATGCACCTCTCCATGCTGCTTTGAGTTGTCTGCAGCCTTTGTATGTCTCTTTTAGTTAAGGTCCACGTCTCTGCACCATACGTAAGCACTGGAAGGGTGCATTGATCAAACACTTTTCTTTTAAGACATAATGGCATATTGCTCTTGAAAATTATGCTGTTTCTTCCAAAAGCTCTCCAGGCAAGTTTTGTACGCCGATTAATTTCTTCATCAATGTGACCCTCACTTGATATCTGCTGTCCAAGATAAACGTACGTATCTGTTATCTTCAGCTTTTCTCCATCAATCGATAAATCTTCATTTCTTGTAAAAGCATTGAACATCACTTTTGTCTTCTGAAAGTTCATTTTTAATCCCACTTCTTTACTCTTGTCAGCAAGTTCCTGGATCATACTCTGCAGCTCTGATGGGCTAGTTGCAAAAATGACTACGTCATCAGCAAAACGAAGGTGGGTTAGATAATCTCCATTAATCTTTATCCCCTTGTTTTCCCAGCTCCGTGACTGAAAAACACCCTCCAATGTGGCATTAAAGAGCTTCGGAGATATGGTGTCACCTTGTCTCACTCCCTTTCCAATTTTTATGTGTGTTGTATTTTCAAGCAGCCGAATCTTTGCACTTGCATTTTCATAGATGTTATTAATAATATTAATGTATGCATCTTCAATACCGCAGGTTTTCAGAGCCATTGTAACTGCTGATGGTTTCACCGAATCAAAGGCTTTTTCATAATCGATAAAAGCCATGCACAATGGAAGTTCATATTCCCTCGCTCTTTCAATTAGTTCTCTCAGTACGTGGATATGATCTATTGTGCTGTAGCCACTCCTGAATCCAGCTTGTTCTCTCGGTTGAGCCATGTCCAGTGTTACCTTCAAGCGGTGTGAAAGAACTTTAGTGAAGATTTTATAAACTACTGATAGGAGGCTGATAATTCTGTAGTTTCCGAGATCCTCAATGTCACCTTTCTTATGTAGCAGGATCATTGTAGCGGTGTTCCAATCCTCAGGAATCTTTCCTTCATTAAGGCATCGAGTGAAAATTTGGGCGAGTACTGTTTCGATTTCTCCACTTGCTTCTTGTATGATGTCTACAGTAATTCCATCTTCTCCTGGAGCTTTTCCCCGCTTCATGTTCTTGATTGCATGTGCAACTTCTGCTGGAAGGACTGGAGGAACTCTGGTACTGGTATCTTTCATGATGTCTGGAGTGCATGTATCATCCCTTTCATATAATTTGGAGTAGAAATCTTTCACTCTTGTCAAAATTTCGCCTCTATTTCTTGTTACAGAACCATCTCCTTTTCTCAGTGCCATAATCTGTTTTCTTCCCTTACTGAGATGTCCCTTTGCTATCTTTAGGCTTTGGTTGTTTTCAATTGCTTTCCTCACTAGTTCACAGTTGAATTTTCTTACGTCTTCAGTGATACTTTTTCGTACTATCTTGCATAGCTCTATATATTCCACTTTGGAAGTCACATCTTCTTTAGTTGTCCTCATCTCTCTTCTTTTTTGCATCAACATTTTCGTTTTTCCTGATAATTTATTTACATGCAACTTGTTCTTAGACCCAGCTAATTTTGTTGCTGTTTCCATAAGAGCTTTGGTTACTTTTCTGTTAACTTCAGAGATGTCCACTTCTTCCGATGTTAGGCCTTCTAAAGCAGAGAACCTGTTCTTCAGTTCCAACTTGAAGGTATTATGGTGTTTTTTAAGGTTGGTTATGTCAATAGATTTTGTTTGTCTTATGAGCTTGCCACGTTCAAGTTTAGTGTTGAGGTGCATCTTACATCTCACCAATCTATGGTCACTACCTGTGTTGAACTTGTTAAGCACACTGCAGTCTTCTATGACGAATTTTTTGTTACACATAATAAAATCAATTTCACTTGTCGTCCCATTTGGATGTCTCCATGTCCATTTCCTGTGTGGCTTTTTCTTGAAGAAGGAGTTCAAGATGAAAAACCCTTCTGCCTCTGCAAACTCAACGAGAGTATTTCCACGCTGGTTTCTGTTGCCGTGACCGAATTTACCTACTGAAGTTTCATTCTGTTGCCGTTGCCCTATTTTTGCATTGAAATCTCCCATAATTATTTTCAAGTGCTGCTTACCTTTATTATTTAGATGACAAATTTCCTCATAAAATTCTTCAATTTCTTCTTCAGGATGACTTGTGGTGGGTGCATAAGTTTGAATAATCTGAGCCTGGTATCTTTTCGAGAGTTGGATAACAAGCCGTGCAGCTCTGTCAGAGGAACTTTCAACTTCTACAACTTTATCCTTCAGTTTCTTGTTTATTATAAATCCAACACCACTAGTTCTGCCAGTATCTGTCCCACGATAGTAGAAAAGATGTCCACTTTTCAGTTCGATGAGATCTTCTCCTTTTCTCCTTACCTCACTTAGCCCCACGATGTCCCACTTGATCCTTTGTAGTTCCTCTTCCAATTCAAGAAGCCTTGAATCAGAAGATAGGGAGCGTCCATTGTACGTTGCCAAGGTCAGCATCAGATGGCAGCCTAGTCCGGTCCTCCGGGGATTCTTAGCACCCTCTGCCTTCATGTCGCACTGGCCGCTGCCTTGGCCAGGTACATTCCAGCTGCCGGAGACTGAGGGCCAAGATTTAAGTTGTGGAGTCATTTTGGAGGGGTTTGGCCATAACTCACCACGCTGGCCAAGCGGGTTGGTGAGTGTGGGATAGAATTTCCTCTGATCCCGATGGTATAGTTATACCGCTATTGGCGGTCGTCAGAGCCCCTTTAGTGGGAACAGGATGCACCACGAGAAGGCGGGGTTGACATTTGTCAAGGAGAGGCTGTGATGTTACGCATCACCTGACCTTACATCCCTTACGGAATGTACTATCCACTATATGACATCACAGAATTCAGAGTGAAAGCTAATAATATCAAGAATTTATTTTGAAATATCTGTCAGATTATTCGCGGAGGTGTTCATATACGATCCCTTTCCCCCTAAATGTTCTACCTACGCAGCCTACGCTCCTTGTGATAACTGACAAATGCTGCAGATGAAGGCATTTACGGAGATATCATTTCAATATGATGTTGCAAAATGTTTTGTTTACGTTATTTAGTAAGTTGCCTTCACAATACATAACCACGACCATATTTAAAAATCTTTATATTTCTAACTGTGTTTGTCCACAATAGAAAAATTAAAAAAATTGCAGTACAAATAGAAAATTTTACAGTGTAAAAGTTCTGTATTTTTTTTATTTGTTTAAATTTAAAAATCATGTCTTATGCGAAAGGATTTTTGGTACAACTCCGACATAATTTTGGTAGTAGCAGTTCTCTCTCTCTCTCTCAAATATTTGCTGGAATTTCAGACCACTTCGTTGAAAATTTAAGAACTGGAACAAAGATATGAAAATCAAGATTATTTTACCATATGTCAAACATGAAAAGACTATATAAGCAATTTTTTTAGTTTTAATGTTCTTACTTCAGTGTCCTTAAGAGAAAATTTTAAACGAATATAAATATTGAGTATGTCCAAAATCAGAAGCTTCTTCGGCGCAATTACATACATAACTAACTAAACTAGTGATTTAAACCTGGTTATTCGCTTTTTCCACGTCGATTAAGTAAGTTTGCCGCGATATTTAAATATCTTGAAATTTCTAACTGTGATTATCTACAACAGTTCAGTTTTGTTTGCAGTAAAATCTTGGCATGGGCCGATGAAAATTTCTCCGCAACACCCACTTCAATTTAAGGATGACAGGTGTAATTTTTACCCCCCTCCTCCTAAGTAGTATGATTGCCATTGTTTCCAGAGCAACTGTACCTTTTGTTTTGTTTCCTAAATAAAAAAAGTGATTTTCAATTGTGATACAATAGTGTCGCAGAACTACAACTGAACCATTTCATGTTGGGCCCCTCGATTTGCAAAAAAATTCCCGTGCCCCTTTTGCGACCGCCAATCTGACCCTGGCCTTGATTACGGCCAGTCTAAAAATCAGATCATGTGCTGGCAGCTCAATCATATGCATACACTTTCAGCTATAATAAACAATATGAATCTTAATTCAAAAATTTTTAGCGTGGACCCACCCAGTTCAAAATGTGCTATTTTTTAGTATATTTAACTTAAAAATATAGTCTGCACTTTGTCAAGTCTTGTATTTTATTTCATGTAGCCCTGCGTATTTTCCCCTAGGGAGTGCGCTGTTTACATCTCCAAAGAAAGATAATCAAAATAGTATCGGCTGCAGGGCCATGAAAATTCAATTGTTCTCCACTCTTCCAGTTCCTTAGTTTAAGCCAGGGCTGTTAGAATACTGGTTTAAGCCTCTTTTTCATGTTAGTATGGCCAGGAGGCTAATGAGGAGGGTGAATAGGATATCACTGAGGGGGTCACTACTAATCGCTCTGTTTGTTTTCTTTACAAATAGGGGGATTCCAACTCAGAAAGTGGAGTCTAAAGCTACATTAGCGCTCTTAAGACTGCCCTGAAACAGTGATAGGGTGGCTGGGGCTAGTTCTTAGCGCTTCACCCCCTGAGACACGCAGCCGAACTTGATGACGTAGCTGCGCTGGCCCTTCGGAAGTCACGAGCCACGGCGAGCAGTGCTCTAAAGGACCACCATAGGAAAAGCACATTCAGTCAATGTTATTACCGTATTTAACATGCTACAGTGTGTCATCTATTGCAATGCGCACTCAGATATTAGAAACTGTCTTTTTCAAAAACAAAAGGTAAGGATTTTGGTTCCTAAAATCGGAAAACACTGATAAATAGTATAAATGCGATAATTTTAGATGAACAATTTCTGTCATGAATCCTTTTTCTTTTTTTAAGTATTTTGCTTACTATACTAACTACATTTTTCTGATGTCAAAAACTCAGTGCATCTTTACCTTTTTTTTTTTTTTTAGTAATTTCCTAGGAAAGGTTAGGGATTTAAAACATTTTTCTCTCTGTCACAAACATTAGTTGTTTAAAAACTTTTAGGACACGGAAAGTTACTGAGTTCTTCAAACTCCAAAACAGTTGTTCAAACACTCTGTTAATGTATGAAATAAAAATTATTTACTTGCGTTTTGTATCCATCGTGATTTCTGAAGGTCACTGAGTTTAAAAAGTGGTGAACAAAATTTACTTCATGAAATGAAGGTATGCATGCTCGTTATTGCACAAACTAGAAAATGTTTTTTTTCGTTGTGCAAATTGTAAAACTGTTTTCTTCATCGCCCAAATGAAAAAAAAAAAAAAAAAAAAAAAAAGAAAACATAGGTATTTCCTGACTGCGTTTGAGTCAACCCATTTTTTTCTTCATTTTCTGCAGAGCTTTCCTGCGCCGCACTAATAATGAATTTCTTTTCAGAAAACGAATTCGAATAACTGCTCGTATTTTGCAAAACCCACAAACAGCATCTTTGTTGACAAATAGAAAACGTTTTTCTAGATCATTTATGAGTTCCGCAATAACACCTTTTCCTTTTTTAAATGTCCTGTCGTGAACTGCACAGAAAATCTTTTCAAAGTGTTTAATAATATCCAAGAACATGATGGTGCTGTCAAACAGCAAACAGATATTAATTAGTCTTACCCAATTATCTTGAACAGAATTAGTTTCGCGCCATTTTTTTCGAAATAGTTCCTAAAGAAGGATCTTTATCGGGTTCCGATAGAGATCCTTCTTATAAACACGAAAGGACATGGAAAACGATGTCCTGTCTTTTCGTGTTTATATACGTATTTCATCACGTCACATCGGCACATGATAACATTTCGTTAAAAAAAAAAAAAAAGGAAATAAAAATCAACACTGAGGAAAAAAAGGAAATAAAAATCAACACTGAGGAAAAAAAGGAAATAAAAATCAACTTAAGTAAAATACAACGTGAAACGAGTGCTATATACTGTATAAATAAAACAAGAAAAGGCGCGAGCGTGCAAAACCATAACAGACGAAAATTTGGTCTTGTACCGAAGTTCAGGGAGCAGGCCAGCGCGATGACGTAGGGCACAAGTGGCCAACCTGTTTTCCACCCACCCTTTCAGACACGGGTCGGCATTCAGTTCCTGAAAGGGACGGACTAGCCCTTCCCTCTGTAAAGCCCTGGGCTGACAATTGTTTTGTAGGAGAATAGTGCAAGTCAAAGTCGCTGGCTGGAAGGAGGGAAGTTACGGGGGAGAAAGGGGGGAGGGTACTGTGCCTGCGTGGCACAATGTTAAAATTTGATTTAGATAAACAAAACCCGCGTTTTCTTTTGAATAAATTGTTCAAGTACGGTACTATTTTCGGAAGCAAAAATGGAAAATTTCAAAAAGCAATTTAAGACAAGGCATTCAGATCAAGCAAAAGTTGAAGGCAACATTCTACCAACACTTCTATTTTACACCAGTAGCGTAACTAGTTAGATCTGTGTGTGTGATCCAGGTGGAGGGTGTGGGGATTGCATGAATTCCTTTGTAGCCGATAGTGAAAAGCATTAACCCTTTAACGACCATAACGCCCAAAACGCCCGTGCGTACAAATGACCATAGCCACCTGAAAGACCTGTTGAGCCCTGGTCGAGAGTGAGTCAGATTTCCTACCCTTATTCTTTTTCTTTATGATGATGAGCAGAAGTCATCCGCAGTCACTATTGTTGTTATTAAACAAAGAAGTGAAACTTCAGACAGTTTCGGGCGTTATGGTATTTAGAATGTTACAAGATTTTGGGGTCATGGTCTTTAAAGGGTTTAAGCCGTGCCCGGTGGTGCAGTGGTGTACGCGTTGGTTTACGACTCTTCGTCCTAGATGGGTCCGGGTTCGAATCCCGTGAGACATGGATGCTGTGTTTGTCTTACGGCGCTGGCTGTCTCCCTTCCCTGCAGTGATGTAGTTCTAGAAAAAAGTGCCTTAGCGGTGAGCGGATAAGGCAAAAACAGCCCGGAAAGAAGACTTTCAAAAGCTTTTTAAAGTTTAACTTGCTTTAATCATTTATAATATTTAATTAAATTTTATTATTCATGATTTTATTAATTTTTATTAAAACTGCTGAGCTCAGGCAATTTAAAACAAAAGAATGAATGTTACACTTGAGTCACATGCCAAGAACATAATTTTCATTTATTTCTATAAGAAAGGAAGTGCCTTCTCGGTGAACGTGATTCTAAACGATATTAAGTAATAATAATATTTTAAATATTCAGTGTTTTTTCATTGATTTGGCCTATCAGCTTCTCCTATGAATTAGGGGAGGCAGTACATCTGCCGGCCCCGGTGGTGCAGTGGTCTAAGCGATGGCTTGGCTTCTGACCATTCGTCCGAGTTGAGTCCGGGTTCGAATCCCGGTGAGGCATGGATGTTGTGTTTGGCTTATGGCACTGGCTCTCTCTTTTCTCCGGAGCCAGTGGACCTAAATTAGGGATGTACGACTGCTTATAGCCCATCGAGTTGCTCATGGTGGTCGTCAAACCCCCAATAAAAAAAATGGATATCTTTTGTGTATGTGTGTAATGAGGGGGGAGGGGCGTTTAATGAACACCATGAGTATCCACGGATGGTCAGGGGGCCAATGAGGAGTGTGAATATATATAGGCAGTCGCCCGTCATTGATTTGGGGACGGGCCGCGGATGACCTAGTGGTCAACGTTCGTGACTGCCGCGGAAAGGGCCTCAGTTTCGATCCCAGGCAGGTACGAACGCTTGATCCACTAAATATCCGCCGTGCGTCGGATGAGCACGTTAAGCCATCGGACCGCGGGTACTGGCCCCTCGGTAATAAATAAGGGCGTCTTTTTCCCCCTTTCTGCTTCGCTTTCGTGTCACTTTCCTATCGGGCACTCTAGCCCAAATCTCATAGCTTCCTATTTCTAAGGGTTGTTTAAGACCTGGGGTCAGACACTCCCTTCCTAAAATCCTCTGCATATGATCATATTGATTTGGGGCCAGTGATCCCGAGATGGAGAGAGCCCCGGGCCTGCTTCATCCTGGTCTCGGGACCAGTTCCAGCGATTAGCTGGAAGCAAAGTGTTAGTATAGCGCGCTCTTAAGACTTCCCTGAAACAGTGAAAGGGTGGACTGCCCTGAAACAGTGAAAGGGTGGACTGCCCTGAAACAGTGAAACCACTTCTCTACCGGGGCTTCCTTTCGCGTTACTCGTAAAGAACTAGGAGATGTGCTAAGCGACGAATTCGGCAAAAAGTCCCCCTGCAAAAATAAAACACTTGTCAGTAATACTATATACTTGTTTAATTTTTCTGTGTGTGTATTTATTTCTTGTCAGTAAAGTTTTTACATACGGGGAATCTACCTCCTATTACGCCATTTTGAAGATTGCGGCCCTAACAAAGAAGTTATAATTCTCTTAACACTAAAACTATCGCGATTCATGAAACGCCATATTGCGTGAGCCGACTGTAATATGATCATTCGTTTGATATAGGAATATGTTTACCTATAAAACACAGTAATTGCTAGTATGGCCATCTAGAAGTTCCTTTGTCCCACTGTAACCATGAAAAGTGCCTTAGCAACGCTAAGGCTAGAAAAGTGCCTCAGCGCCGCTAAGCCGCGCTAAGGCCCTTCTGCACCCCTGCTTCCCTGGAACCAGTGCCCTAAAAAAGGGGACGCTCACAGTGTTGCTCACATTGGTCGTTCATCTTTCAACCAAAAAAAGAAAAAAAGCATTAAAACTTCGTTCTTCATTGTTTCGTAAAAAAAAAAAAAAAAGTTGGTATGAGGCTTGCCCCACCAAAAATAATGCTCGCCCATCATGATTTCGAAGTCTAGCGAAGTCCTTGCACGTAGTAATCGGCAGCCACTGGATAGGAGTGATGCATTGATTACTCCAACTTCTAAGAGAAAGAAAAATCAAGACGACTGTATAGGACTCTTGTTACAATATTGTGATTTCTTTTCCTGTATACACACTGCTGGCCACCCAAACTGCAACACCAAGAAGGAAACATCCGATTGGCCTGAAATTTGCAGCATGCGTCGCCCGTGAGAGGACATGTAAACGATTAGCATTGCAGGGCATATGCAAATCATGTGCGCCCGGTACGCCATCGAGAAGCACAATAAGAAGGGTGCACAGAAGGCGGGGTGTAAGTAGTGGAAGTGTGTTGTGCTGCCGGACCTGTGCGTGGGAAGCTTCCTGATGACTCGTCGCAGAATACGGCAGTCATTCCAGCACGTTTCGGAGTTCGACAGAGGACGAATAGTGGCTTATCGCGACAGCGGTTTATCGTACCGAGACATCGGCGCCCGTGTGGGGAGACATACAGTCACAGTGAGGCGAGTATCGATTCGGTGGGTGTAGGAGGGACGGACGGACCGACGTGAGCGATTGTCGCGGCACACCACCGAACGAGAGGACCGGCATGTTGTGCGGCGGGCATTGACGGCTCGCACCGCCACATCACGAACGTTAGCGCAGAAATTAGGGTGTGTTGCGCAACAACCTGTGTCAGCACTTACCGTACTACGTCGTCCGCAGGACAGGGACTTGTCGCACGGCGTCCATTGCTCCGATTACCATTGACGTTACACCACCGGCGAGTGCGGCGGCAGTTGGCCGTTGAACGCCGCACCTAACTACAGAATAGCACGACATTGTCTTCTCCGACGAATCCCGCTTCTGCCTGCAACACCAGGATGGTCGGATCCGCGTGTGGCGGCACCGCGGCGAGAGACTGTATGACGCCTGCAATATGCATCGCCATACCGGTCCGTCGCCTGGCGTTATGGTTTGGGGAGCAATTGGATATGACACCCGCACCCCTCGCCGGTACACTCCACAGCTACCGCTACATCTCTGACGTTTTGGAGCCTGTAGTCCTCCCTTACCTGCAGGACCTGCCAGCGCCCACGTTTCAACTGGACAATGCGCGCTCGCACGTGGCACGCATCGTGCAACAATTCTTCACGGCCCACCAGGTGTCACTGCTGCTGTGGCCCGCCTCTTCTCCTGATATGTCGCCCATCGAACACGTCTGGTCGCTGATCGGCAACCGAGTGGCCCGGCAAGCACCACCCGCGGCTACGCCTGATGAACTGTGGAAACGTGTGGAAGCAGCCTGGACCGACATACCCCAAGCCCACATCCAAAACCTCTTTCGTTCAATGCCGCGGCCGTTATTGCCAGCCATGGGGGACACACGAACTATTGATGTCTGCGTGTTCCACAAGTTGAACGGGCATGTAAGCTCAATCGTTTCATCGTTGTATCTGTTGTTATGTGCCCAGTAAATCTGGCTTTGCTATCTCGTGTCCTTCTTGGTGTTGCATTTCTGTTGCCCGGCAGTGTATTAATGCCAGCTGCACTTTGAATATTTGTTAAGCTGTAGCTGACGTCAGTGTAGAAGCAGCGCTGAGTCGAATCACGGCCGACTAGAGTCTACGGGCCTGAGCCTGCCATCCCCCGCTTCCGATCGCCAAAGATCACATCGGTATTTGCCCCGCTATAAGCTTGTTTTGTGTCGTCAGTTAGTTAAAATTTTCACCCATACTGACGATTTCTTTTCCAAATAACGGGATACAGTCGACTTATTTCCTTACCTACTACAATTTGAATATGTCAGCATAAACAATGGGAGTAATTTTTACATCATTTATATAGGCACGAATGTTGTCCTAATTCGTGTACACTAAGCTGACTAGAAGTCCCCAATTATTGAGGACAGTCCTCAAATTTAGTTTACTGCCCCCAAAAACGTCTGATGCCTTTGGGGACGCAAATTGTCCTCAAATTTTGATGTTTGTCCTCAAATGTCCTCGAATTTACACTTCCTCATCAGCTCGTAAGATTTCTAATGAAAAATGTTCTTAAAAGTAGTTTTCGTTGTACTAATTTTCCGACATGCTTCTTGTGAAAATAAATTTTGACTTTTTTTTTCTTTTTTCCGAGTTTAACGACCACCGCGAGCAACTCTAAGGACTATAAGCGGTCACCTGTCTCTAATTTGGAGACAATCGTTCTAGTGAAGAGAGAGAGCAAGTGCTGTAAGACAAACACACCATCTATGTCTCAGCGGGATTCGAACCCATACCCACTTGTACGAATGGTCAGTGGCCAGCACTAGGACACTGAACTACTGGCGCTGTCAAATTTTGACTGTACTTGATCTAAGTTTCTCCAAAAACTTTGGCAAAATGAAAAATTCGCCATGCAATTAGTTTGGTGTGCATCTTGATTTTAATTCGGCACATATACAAGATAAAGCATTTCAATTTTGCTAATATGTTCTGGCCATCATAATTCTACTTTGTCAATACAAAGTATCAACATTCTACAAGATATATCTTTTTAAGACATAAATTTTCATATGTAATATCACACTTATTGAAGCAATACAGTTTTGTGACAAAAAGATTTGCATATTAACTTTGAGTACGTATATGTCCCCAAATGAACTGCCGATTTGAGGACGCCACGCCCTTTTGTCCTCAAATCAGTGTTGCAATATCTGGTCACCTTAGTGTACACACACACAAAGAAACCAAATCTGGAAATTATAACCAAACAAATGAAATGACGTACATAATTATACATTCTTCTGTTGTTGTTTTTAATCAGAATCATAACAGCAGCTTGAGAAATTGATTTTCAGGACGCAATTTTAATATCAGGAATGAAGATAACAGAAAGTTATCTCACTTTACTTTTCATTCCGTTATTTTCGACTGTTTCAGTTTTACTTCAGAAATGAGAGAAGAGGTAATAAACACTAATTTCTGAAATAGAAAAAAAAACAATATTACATTGATTGCTTTTGTGAAAGGAATGAAAAATTGGTAAAGTATTTATTTCAGGAATGCTTTCCCAAGGTGCATTTACTTTACATGTGTACTATCCATGGGCGCCCATAGTTTAGTTTCCAGGAGGGGGCAAACAGAAATTGTAACTAAGAATAACGTATACAAGCACCACATGCAAACTTCCCTGTGTCTTCTTATTAGCTAACCATTTTTACCACATTCCCAGCGCATAAATTTAGTTCGAAAGCAGAAGACAAAAACTACATGAAAAAAAAGGTGAATAAATGAAATTAAACGACAGCATTTTAGGACAAAATACGTCGCTCTTTTAATCATTTTGGCCACTTTAACACAGGGTCTGGCTCAAAACAGCGACACCCAAAACACCGACAGGACAAAACACCGACAGGACAAAACGCCGACAGGACACACCGACAGGACAAAACACCGACAAACTGTCAACATTTTACTTTCTCACATTTGCCCAGTTTTAAACTTCAAGCCTTGTATCGTATTATTTCGTTTCTATTTGTTTCCCTATTAGCGCCGACTGCTGATGGGGAAACAAAATAGAAACGAGATGTCGGTGTTTTGTCCTGTCGGTGTTTTGTCCTTTCGGTGTTTTGGCTGTCGGTGTTTTGTCCTGTCGGTGTTTTGGCTGTCGGTGTTTTGTCCTGTCGGTGTTTTGTCCTTTCGGTGTTTTGGCTGTCGGTGTTTTGGGTGTCGGTGGGTGTTTTGACCGGCACCCTTAACACATGCTCCAGGATAACAACGAGACTGCTCAATTGGTTACCAAGAATGAAAAAATACCCTCAAGTTAAATTTCTGGGGAACATTTCGAGAGATCTTTGTCTAGTATAGTGAGTAGCTGCTGCAGAGGATGATATATTTTTCATTTATTCGCCTTTCATAATTTACCATGCTGTTCTGTAACATGCAATGGAAGATTTCATTTACTTTCTACTGCAAATTTTCTAATTTTTCCTACTTTTCTAAATAAATGTGCATCTAGAAATTCTACAGAAGAAATTAGCAATCAGAAAAAGTGTTATCGCGAAAATTTCTGTAGCACCTTCCAAAGACAGAAAGGGTATGGTCCAAATTTCAGGGAAGGGCAAATGCCCCTCTTGACCCCCCCCCCCCCCCATATGGGCGCCCATGAACTTAGCATACGGTTTACAGAAAATACGCGGATTCCTTTGCCTTTTTTCGGACATGTCTTGAACTATTGATAAATCTGTAGCAATAAAGTACTTTGATATTTTTTCTAGTTGTGGAATCTGAGGAAATGTTTGTGGAACACTGAACCTCGACAGAGTCTATATTAAAATAGACAGTCTATAAGCGTTACTCAACGGATACCATGGGAAGTTCACTCTTCATACCCCAAAATGTTTGTTTGTTTTTTTCCTCTTATTTTTTTTCTTTCATTTTAATTTTTTTTATTCTTTTTTTAGCTTTTTTTATTTTTTTACATCTCATTTTAATTTCTTTATTCTTTTTTTTTTTGGCTTTTTTCTTTTCTTTTTCTAATTCGTTTCCTTTTCTTGGCACTAATATTCCTTTGTTGCTATTTATTTTTTCAATTAGTAAATAGTCATTTCCTGCAGTAGTGTGATCAGGCGGTTCCGAAATATCCTCTGTTGCTTTTCGCTTAACGCTATTTGATATGATTTGACGGGAGAGCAGTTTTGGTGGGTCATGGCTGTGACAGAAGTCAGATTGTAAAATAGCCGAGGCACTAGTATCCATGTACACTTTTGCCAAGCATTTGCGTTCTGTACAACGCCACTGAGACCCTGTCTCTATTTCTACTATTTCATAGAATTTGTGTCCTGAATGCATCAATAATTTTTTCCCTCTTTGGCTGTACATAAACTCCATATGTTACCTGGGGTCAGACACTCCCTTCCTAAAATCCTCTACATATGATCATGATCATGTCACTCAGTGATGTCACGATTATTCGTCTGTGAGGAAGGCGAGATGAGCAAACCTTACTGTCTATTAACCTTGAGGACGGTGATGTCATTCAGTGACGTCACGGATATTCGTCTGCGAGGAAGGCGAGATGAGCAAACCTTACTGTCTATTAGCCTTTAGGACGATGATGTCACTCAGTGACGTCACGATTATTCGTCTGCGAGGAAGGCGGGATGAGCAATCCTTACAGTCTATTAACCTTGAGGACGGTGATGTCACTCAGTGACGTCACGGATATTCGTCTGCGAGGAAGGCGGGATGAGCAAACCTTACTGTCTTTTAATCTTGAGGACGGTGATATCACTCAGTGACGTCACGATCATTCGTCTGTGAGGAAGGCGAGATGAGCAAACCTTACTGTCTATTAACCTTGAGGACGGTGATGTCACGGATATTCGTCTGCGAGGAAGGCGAGATGAGCAAAGCTCACTGTCTATTAACCTTAAGGACGATGATGTCACTCAGTGACGTCACGATTATTCGTCTGCGAGGAAGGCGGGATGAGCAATCATTACTGTCTATTAACCTTGATCTTGCTTAGGCTCACAGACGAGATGAAAGCAGTGCTCGAAATGGAAATTTTGAAGTACCGGTATGCTTATATTTAAGCAAAAATCCTCCGGAAAAAATGCCTTCCCCAGAAATTATCCAAAACTGAAAAAGTAAGCAAAAAAATATCTCCCGAAAAAATTATTTTGTTTGAAAGTGTAGCTCACAACTCCGTGGAATATTATTGCACCATAAGGCAGAAACGATGGCGGTCGATTAGAGTTGGATGGTTTGTAGACCCCAGGGAGCACTACTTATGATACCCCGCAACCTGTCGTTAGACTTGTTCAAAACGAGGAGCCTCTACCCTTGGACCAACATATTAACGAGATTTCCAAACCGCGGCTAATTATTAGTGTGTTAGCTGGACTTCAACCAGGAACTTTAAGCTCTCTAGCAGAGGAGGCAGCTCCCTCTCATAAAGTAGAAAGTCGGGCAATTTATTTTTATTTATTTTTTTTATTTTTTTTTTTTGGAGGTTTAACGACCACCGTGAGCAACTCAATGGGCTATAAGCAGTCGCCCGTCCCTAATTTAGTGTCACTGGTTCCAGGGAAGGGAGAGAGCCAGTGCCGTAAGACAAACACAACATCCATGCCTCACCGGGATTCGAACCCGGACCCTTACGGGCGAATGATCAGAGGCCAGTGCCTTAGACCACTGCGCCACCGGGGCGGCAGTCGGGCAATTAGAACCTTTGTAATCAGAACGAGTATTCAGTCTTAGATTAATAGCAATCTCACAACCCTCCAAATGTGTACACACTCCCCTATCCTTTAAAATGGTTCCGCCGCCCCGGTGGCGCAGTGGTCTAAGCGATGGCCTCTGATCATTCGTCCGAACGGGGTCCGGGTTCGAATCCCGGTGAGGCATGGATGTTGTGTTTGTCTTACGGCAGTGGCTCTCTCCCTTCCCTGGAACCAGTGACCCTAAATTAGGGACGGGCGACTGCTTATAGCCTATTTGAGTGGCTCACGGTGGTCGTTAAATCTCCAATAAAAAAAATGGTTCCACCTAAAATCTCTGCCTTATGTTTCCAATAGTAAAACTTCTTTACATATTTTCTTCGCAGTTAATGTATTCTCAAGGATGAAAATTTGCACATCGATTAAACTAACTTTAAATTATAGCATGGGATACTTAATACTTGCTAAAACATAACCATAACTAAGCAATCCAACATTTATTTCTCTACTGACGTCATCAATGTACAGGTCGTGCCATCTATTAACAGGTCTGAACATTACTCAGTGAAAAATTATTGATTTTTAATATAATTATGGTTATGTTTTAGCAAGTATTAAGCATCCCATGCTATAACTTAAAGTTAGTTTTATCGATGCGCAAATTTTCACCTTAATTGCGAAGAAAACATGTAAAGAAGTTTTACCATTGGAAACATAAGGCAGAGATTTTAGGTGGAACCACCTTAAGGTTTCCACACAGCTATTTCTCAACGGCACGAGGCACATAAAGTTTCTATGTCTAAGAATGCGCGCATTTCGTAATGTATGGGACAGAAACAAATACTAATAATAGTACGACGGGGATTCAAATTTGACCTGGACTTTTTTTAATCAGATATTCATTTACCATACAGCTGATGTTACATCACTTACTTTTCTAAGTAATCTCCATCGTGGTCCATACATTTTTTCCAGCGTAATGAAAGATTCCGGATCCCAGTTTCATAGAATTCTTTACTCTGTTGTTTAAACCATCTCAGGACGACAATTTTCACCTCTTCATTTGATCCCTCCCAAAAATACCTTTAATGGGCCGAACAGGTAGTAGTCACATGGTGACATATCCCGGCTGTACGGAGGGTGTGGTACAACGTCCCATCCCAATTCCTCTAATGTTTCCATAGTCACTTTATTGGTGTGAGGCCGAGAAGGCATGCTCCACTGTTGAGGAGTCCTGGTCACTTCTTTCTCAGCGCTGCTTCTGAGGGAGTTCTTGAGAAGATCACTGTAATAGGTGGCATTGATTGTCTGACAATCTTCCAGGAAATCCGTAAGAACAATACCGTTAATGTCCCAAAACACCGTAGCCTTTACCTTAGTGGCTGATGCCCTGATCTTGAATTTTTTGGGTGGGGGCGAATCACTGTTTCACCTCTCCATACTTGCAGGTTTGCTTTCCCGCGTATGGGGGTGAATCCATGTCCCATCCAGTGTCACCACACGTCTGAGAAAGTTGTCACCTTCTCTCTGATGTCTTCGGAACAACATGTTCGCAGTTTGCAACCTGCTGGCGTTCTGCTCGTCGGACAGCTGCTTTGGTACCCATCTGGCAAACACTATGCTGAAGTGCAGCTGATCGTGGATGATGGTATGCACGCTGCCGGTGCTAATGTTCAGTGCAGAGTTCAGATCACTTGCAGTAATCCTCCTGTTGTTCCGTATGAGGTCATTTACGCGCGCAGTCATGGCGTCATTAACAGCAGTTGCCGGTCGTGCCTCGGGCGGTTCGTTGCCGACGCTTTGTCTGCCTTCCTTGAAGGCTTTACCCCATTCGAAGACAGATGAACGAGACAGACACGAATCACCAAACTGCGTTTGAAGTCTCTGGTGAATTTTACTGTCGCTCGCACCTTCATTGCAAAGAAATTTCATAATTATTATCTGCTGCACCGAAGTCGAAACACATGGAATTGCCATTTCTCTTTCTGTAATACGGAAGTTGTCATGGCAACGAAAATTAACGAAAGAAGTGGTGTTCTGGTAGCGTGAGATACCAGTGTTGCCAAACGCACAATAATAAGACGCATACCGGTGTATACCGGCCCATTTCGAGCACTGGATAGGGCAGGCCTCGACATCTGCGGTGTTGAAAGTTGTTCCTATACTACTGGTATTGAGAAACACTAATAGCAGGAACAACTTAAACCGTAACACCAACTGATGTTATAGTTTAACTTGTTCCTACTAACGACATAGTCATGGCGTCGTTAACAGCAGTTGCCGGTCGTGACTGGACACCTAGAAGAGAAACACAACATAGCATTTATTGACGTACATTAGTATGGTGTCGGTCCACCATGCACTGACCCTTCAAGACATGCTTTCAAGGTTTTGGAACACTATGCGCTTCCATTCAGTACATAATGCTCCCGCTAACTGATGTTGCTTAGTAGTATGCCTTGGTTCCAAACTTCTTATGCGTTGCTCTAATTCATCCCATTAGGTGTTTTAATTCATTCCATTAGGTTCTCTATGGGATTAAGATCAGGGCTCTGTGCTGGCCAGTCCACACACAATACGGAATTATCGTCAAACCACGCCGTACCAGTCCTTGCTATATGGCTCGGTGCATTATCCTGCTGGTACCAACAAGGTTCGGTTCCATAGTATTGCTACAGATTTGGTAGGGCATAATTGTCCAGAATATCGAGGTAGACGTGCTGGTTAACAGGTTTGTCTACGATAACCAATGTGCCGGGACCATACCACGAAAAACAACCCCACACGAGTACACTGCCAGCTCCAAACTTGACCGTAGGAACAGCACACTGTGGTAAATAGCGTTCCCCCGGCTGCCACCATACCCACACATGGCCATCAGGCTGATGGATCGTGTATCTGGATTCATCAGTCCATAGGACCCGCTTACATTAATCTGCGGTCCACAATAAATGTTCTTTACACCATGCTAAACGACGAGTAGCATTCCGAGTGGAGATGAAAGACTTATGAGCAGCCGCACGACTACGGTAACCCATGGAATGAAGTTCTCTGCGAATGGTGCGTGTACATACCGAGGTTCCAGTATTTTTACTCACCTGTACACTGAGATCTTGTGCAGCACTTCGTCGATTAGCTGTAACGACTCTCTTATGGCTTCGACGTCCGCTATCACTGATTTTCTTTGGTCTGACAGCACGTTTTGCTGCTTCAGGAACGCCATGTGTCTTCCATTTATTCGAGGGAGTGGAAAGGAGCCAATGACCTGGATGTCCCACTGCAATGAAAAGCCCATTCATGGGAAATTTCTACGGCGACGAGGCAATGCCAAATTTGAGTTCTATGACATACTTTAGATTAGTGTAAAGCACATTGAAAAGCAAGGAGTTTTGATTAAAATATCAAAAATCATATCAAAACAAACCAATGTTGTCAAAAAAAACCAGAAGACTATTACAGAATTTCAATTTATGTACCATTTTTAGACTTCTTTATCAGTGCTTTGAAATATACATTTCTCGCACACAAATCGGTCTTATCAAGATTCCATTTCCAACTAATCCCAATATGCCACCATCTTCTCAAGATATTGGTGGTTTTAAAACTTTAATTGAATTTTATAAAGGTGACTTGAGAATAGCTCGCAAGGAGAACTAATTACAAATTGAAACTGTGGTACCGTATACAGCGGTTCTATATGATCTCCCGCAAAGAAAAGGAGCACTGGCGAAAAGGTGCATTAAGTGCTTTTAAACAGTGGAGGCCCGTGACCAAAATTGCTGGGGAGGCAAACTACTTTTCAGCCTGGATTAAAATAAATTTATTCAAATTTTGAAGATGACAATCCGATTTTTGGCATAAATGTGACAAGGATGGTAAGTCAGAAAATATCCGAAAACTTTAAAATTTTCATCGTCCTGGGTGGTGTAATGGTTAGCATACCCGGGCGCTATCTGGGAGACGCGGATTCGAGTCCCGCTCCAGGACGATGAAAATATTCAAGTTTTCTGATATTATCTGACTTACCATCCGTGTCACATTTACGCCAAAAATCGGATTGTCATCTTCAAAATTTGTATTGTATCGTGTAATCCCGTATTTCTTTCTTGATTTATCTGCTATTCCGGGCAATCACCGAATAATATTCTTAACCTCCAGATTCGCTAAACATGAATGCCGGTTGCTTCGACTAGCGAATCATGTGATGGTTATATTCAAATTAATCGGAAACTTGAAACTTAATCGTTCTGGGTGGTGTAGTGGTTAGCATACCCGGGCGCTATCTGGGAGACGTGAGTTCGAGTCCCGATCCAGGACGAGAAAATTTTAAAGTTTTCGGATATTATCTGACTTACCATCCTTATCACATTTACACCAAAAATCAGATTGTCATCTTCAACATTTGTATTATATGGTGTATCTCGTATTTCTTTCATGATAAATTTATTCAATTTAATGCCATTTCTTTTACAATATATTTTTTTTTATTTACTTTCTCATGTGCGAAGTATGAAAAATGGAACGTGACTCGTGAAAAGATTTATAAAAATTTTACCGGAAACGCACATTTTACATGACTTACCAACACAAAACCTGTTTCTGTAAGGCTCCAGCCCTTCGCCTAAATATATTTTCTTCAGTCTGAATTGCCCTCTTGGACTATTTGGGAACTGTTAAGCCAGTTTGAATATGAAATATATTGCATCGAAATATATTTTTATTAAAGAGATCAACAGAAGATAAAAAACAAGACTGAACTATACATCTTTTTCATCTCAAATGAAATTCTTTTGCATGTACGCATCAGCCTTCACTGACGCCAAAAGAAAAAAGTCTTGAAGACTTCTGAACACAGCGTTTACTTTACAGCAAGAGAGAAAGCTTACCTTACGCTTATATTGTCTTGTATATGAGATCCTTGGTAGTTCCTCTTCCAATTCAAGAAGCCTTGAATCAGAAGATAGGGAGCGTCCATTGTACGTAGCCAAGGTCACAAAAGTGGACATCTCTTCTACTATCGTGGGACAGATACTGGCAGAACTAGTGGTGTTGGATTTATAATAAACAAGAAACTGAAGGGTAAAGTTGTAGAAGTTGAAAGTTCCTCTGACAGAGCTGCACGACTTGTTATCCAACTCTCGAAAAGATACCAGGCTCAGATTATTCAAACTTATGCACCCACCACAAGTCATCCTGAAGAAGAAATTGAAGAATTTTATGAGGAAATTTGTCATCTAAATAATAAAGGTAAGCAGCACTTGAAAATAATTATGGGAGATTTCAATGCAAAATTAGGGCAACGGCAACAGAATGAAACTTCAGTAGGTAAATTCGGTCACGGAAACAGAAACCAGCGTGGAAATACTCTCGTTGAGTTTGCAGAGGCAGAAGAGTTTTTCATCTTGAACTCCTTCTTCAAGAAAAAGCCACACAGGAAATGGACATGGAGACATCCAAATGGGATGACAAGTGAAATTGATTTTATTATGTGTAACAAAAAATTCGTCATAGAAGACTGCAGTGTGCTAAACAAGTTCAACACAGGTAGTGACCATAGATTGGTGAGATGTAAGATGCACCTCAACACTAAACTTGAACGTGGCAAGCTCATAAGACAAACAAAATCTATTGACATAACCAACCTTAAAAAACACCATAATACCTTCAAGTTGGAACTGAAGAACAGGTTCTCTGCTTTAGAAAGCCTAACATCGGAAGAAGTGGACATCTCTGAAGTTAACAGAAAAGTAACCAAAGCTCTTATGGAAACAGCAACAAAATTAGCTGGGTCTAAGAACAAGTTGCATGTAAATAAATTATCAGGAAAAACGAAAATGTTGATGCAAAAAAGAAGAGAGATGAGGACAACTAAAGAAGATGTGACTTCCAAAGTGGAATATATAGAGCTATGCAAGACAGCTAGAAAAAGTATCACTGAAGACGTAAGAAAATTCAACTGTGAACTAGTGAGGAAAGCAATTGAAAACAACCAAAACCTAAAGATAGCAAAGGGACATCTCAGTAAGGGAAGAAAACAGATTATGGCACTGAGAAAAGAAGATGGTTCTGTAACAAGAAATAGAGGCAAAATTTTGACAAGAGTGAAAGATTTCTACTCCAAATTATATGAAAGGGATGATACATGCACTCCAGACATCATGAAAGATACCAGTACCAGAGTTCCTCCAGTCCTTCCAGCAGAAGTTGCACATGCAATCAAGAACATGAAGCGGGGAAAAGCTCCAGGAGAAGATGGAATTACTGTAGACATCATACAAGAAGCAAGTGGAGAAATCGAAACAGTACTCGCCCAAATTTTCACTGATGCCTTAATGAAGGAAAGATTCCTGAGGATTGGAACACCGCTACAATGATCCTGCTACATAAGAAAGGTGACATTGAGGATCTTGGAAACTACAGACCTATCAGCCTCCTATCAGTAGTTTATAAAATCTTCACTAAAGTTCTTTCACACCGCTTGAAGGTAACACTGGACATGGCTCAACCGAGAGAACAAGCTGGATTCAGGAGTGGCTACAGCACAATAGATCATATCCACGTGCTGAGAGAACTAATTGAAAGAGCGAGGGAATATGAACTTCCATTGTGCATGGCTTTTATCGATTATGAAAAAGCCTTTGATTCGGTGAAACCATCAGCAGTTACATTGGCTCTGAAAACCTGCGGTATTGAAGATGCATACATTAATATTATTAATAACATCTATGAAAATGCAAGTGCAAAGATTAGGCTGTTTGAAAATACAACACACGTAAAAATTAGAAAGGGAGTGAGACAAGGGGACACCATATCTCCGAAGCTCTTTAATGCCACATTGGAGGGTGTTTTTCAGTCGCTGAGCTGGGAAAACAAGGGGATAAAGATTAATGGAGATTATCTAACCCACCTTCGTTTTGCTGATGACGTAGTCATTTTTGCAACTACCCCATCAGAGCTGCAGAGTATGATCCAGGAACTTGCTGACAAGAGTAAAGAAGTGGGATTAAAAATGAACTTTCAGAAGACAAAAGTGATGTTCAATGCTTTTACAAGAAATGAAGATTTATCGATTGATGGAGAAAAGCTGGAGATAACAGACACGTACGTTTATCTTGGACAGCAGATATCAAGTGAGCGTCACATTGGTGAAGAAATTAATCGGCGTACAAAACTTGCCTGGAGAGCTTTTGGAAGAAACAGCATAATTTTCAAGAGCAATATGCCATTATGTCTTAAAAGAAAAGTGTTTGATCAATGCATCCTTCCAGTGCTTACGTTTGGTGCAGAGACGTGGACCTTAACTAAAAGAGACATACAAAGGCTGCAGACAACTCAAAGAGGCATGGAGAGGTGCATACTTGGTGTAACCAGGAGAGATAAGAAGAGGAACTCGTGGATCCGAAAAATGACAAGAGTGGAAGACATCATGGTCAGAGTTAAATCCCTGAAATGGCAATGGGCTGGACATACTGCCAGAAGGACAGATCATCGATGGACAGCCGAAATTTTAGATTGGATTCCAAGGGACAGGAAAAGACCCAGAAGAAGACCACATGGAAGATGGGTGGATGAAATTCGAAAGTATGCGGGAGTGACATGGAGGAGACTGGCACAAGACAGACCGTTGTGGAGGAAACTTGGGGAGACCTTCGTCCAGCAGTGGATTGATAATGGTTGACAATGATGATGATGATATGAGATCTATCTTTCGTTCTTTCTGTTTGGCGAAGTGATTTACTATATGGTTATACCATATCTGTTCTGCTTCCATCCTATTCACAAGCGCCTTTACGATGGACAGAACTGATAAACTTGACAACCTTTCTTGCCCAATGGAGTTCCTCTTGTAGTTTTTTATCCTCTTCAGGCAAGAGAAACTGCGTTCCACAGAGGCCGATGTTGCAGGAATTGTTACTACGAGGGAAAGAAGTCTAAATAGCTCTGGCAGTGCCTGTGCTAGATTATTATTGTATATGACAGATAGAAGTTATGTTGTACTTTTGGTATTGTTCCACAGATCTCTGTCTGAATACAGAACCTGCAGCTCACTATGCAGTTTGGTGCTGTCAAAGTATTTTTCTATAAGTTTGAAGCAGAGCTTTAAAACAGTGTTCAGGAAAATTCTAGAATGAGCTTCAAAGCAGTGTACATCGACCAGCTGAAGAAATTTTAATTTCTCAATGTCAGAAAACCGGCATTTTAACTGAGTTGTAACATTGTCTATTATCTCATAATACAGTCTTCTGTATTGCACGATGGCTGGAATATCATTGCTTCCTTTAAATCTTTTATTTGGAGAACCAACCTCACTGCACACGTTATGATAGAGATCATCAAACTGTCTCTGATCTCGAAAGTACAACAATTTTTCACATTAGCCAGTAATTCGTTTGCTACAAAATGTAACATCTGAACTATTTGATTGCAGTACAGAGAAAGTAACCTCAGTTAAGTCAAATATTTTTTTATATGAGAAAAGAAAAACGAAATTAAAATCTTTGGAGCCATCGTTTTAGTCCTGCTGCTTCGTGAATTATCTCATCATTATAGTTGGAATCAACCTCAATTTTTCCAAATACTTCAATTAGCAGGCACCTGTGGTCAGCTATGGTAGTGTTACAGTAGACACCCCCCCCCCCCATCCTAAAACCTGAAGAAAACTTTAAAATTTGTCCGCCATGTCGCGTATTGTATGAGGCAGCTAGGAATCACAGTTCGGCAGGCTCACATGTTCTTTTACAGTTCAGTTTTTTTATTTATTTCTCATTTACGTTGTTTTTTCTTTCGGATGTTCTCTAAATTAATTAACAAAATTGCGGGATAATTGGGAAGTCGCTCCAATGCTCTTGAAGGCAAGAAACGCAATATTTTTGCCATTTTAAATTGTTTCTACCTGTGGGAAAAGGTAGCACTCAATGGTTGCTCTGGAAATTGATAAGAGCAAAGCGATAGGCCCAGAAGAGGACTTCTGGATTTCTTGAGGAGGGGCCGATGTTACGACCCACACCCGCCATTAATTTAGTAATTAATGGGCGTGGTTGATGTGTGAAATTAATTAAGTATTAATTATGTTCGAGGCTTGATTGGAGTTTAAAAGTGTAAACAGCAGATAAAGTTTTATCTGGGGTTTGGAAAGAAAAGAGGCGAAGAATTCTCTCTCTGGCTGGGTGGTCTCAGAATAGCTCTGTTAGGTCATAAATATCAGGGCGCAGCTGACGGGAAACTAAGCAACACGGAATGGTACCTTTCGAAGAGGGGTCCACTTGAGTAAATGAATGAAGATGGGGACAAAAGGTTTAGCGAATAATCGTAAATTCGTCGATTGTTTGGGGCATTTTCGAGAACAATTGCTCTCTGTGTGGTCCGTGCAGAAAAATAAGAGTTCGCACTTAGCGTGAAAATAAGGAAGAAAGTTTAGTTGTCTGTATGCTCTCCGATGTGAAAGGCTGGATGCCTTGGATCTGCTAAAAATGAATTGGGAAAAATGAAGCAGCAAACCTCCCCGCATTTGGTAAGAAATGGAGACAACTCGAGGCAGCTGGAGATGCCAGTTTGCCATAAAGACAGCAGAATGCCTAAATCCGCGGGATAAAGCAGAAATTTCTAGGCTGGAGCGTAATGGAACTCAGCGACTGTTTGGCCTAATGAAAGCCAAGTTACAGGGGAATTAAGAAGTCTGCGAGTGGACAGTGGTCATTCCAATGAGAAGCGAAGCCAAGCAAAGTCGGGTTCGGATGCCAACCACTGCAGTGTGGAATCGTCACCCCCATTCATCCCCTACTGTGGAGGAAGTGAAGAGATGCGCTTGTCTTACGGGGCGAAGCGAGGCCCCATGTGTGCGTGTGTGTGGTCACGTAAGCAGCGAAGCCACTACGTGTAAGTGCGACGGAATAAAAACATGGCAAAAGAAAAATATGAGCGTAAGAGCGGTGGCTTCGATACCTAACAAATATACAGGTGAAATGTTGAGTTGCCGATATACGCTTAAGGTAAAAGCACGTCTGATTTCGCTCGGCCGAGAAAATTAATCTCAGGGCTGGCGGTCGCAACTCGATAAAAAAAATGGAAACGAAACCTGCGAGTGGCATATTTGAACTGCGTACTCAGGCAGGGTAGATAGATAGATGGTTTGCGACCGGAAAGGAACTGACTGAATCGGGAATGAACGGTCAAAAAGGACGGAAGGTAGCGACGGACGGAATCAACTATAGCAGCAGCGGAATTGAATGTGTCCCACTCTCCCAGCAGTCGACGTTCACAATTATTTCTTCACGACAACAAACATCATTTCCCAGGAACACAGAAAATCAATCTTGGAAACCGCAACATCAGATGTGAGAGGGCCTATTTTGCTTAACGGCCACCTTCAAATCGTCACGAGAATAGATCAGTGTGCACTCTAATCATTGCAACAAAGTGCGGCGTGATATTACCATTTTTAATTGTGTGCTTCATTTACATCAAGCGTCAAAGTGAAGTGTTGAATCATCGGTGCTGCCACATGGTGCAAGTGTCTGTGTGTGTGTTTTTTTTTTTTGTCGTGTGATATTATGTGATGCACAACGGATTTGCACAGCAAAGTCACGTAACTGTAAGTAGATGAATATTTCCTTTTTCTTTCTTCGCACATCTGCGAACTTGTGCCATCCCGACACCCAAAGCTGCATGGACATAGATGCAGTAATGCTGAGTGACTGAACCTCAGAGGAAATACCTGCACATACAGATTTCAATTTCTTACCGGGCCCATTTCCTGATTATTTTTTTTACATGAATAAGGGAGAAGGTGTGGCCACAAATTCCGCTGGGCGGGACAGTTTCTTTTAACTTTGGTTCAGGGCCAAAGCGAGCGGGGAAGGGATCTGCATGTGCATGCTTATTAGATTTAGTTAATTAACTTTGGCAGTATTTCGCACCTATAATCTTATACCGCAAATTAACGTGCTTGTGTATTTTGTGTCGCGAGTATTTTTAATGTGATCGTTTGCATATAATTTTTTTTTCATTCTCTAAGCAATTGTATATGAATATCACCTGCAGCTCTATTTAGTGTGTAAACGAGTAGTATCTCTTGTTCAGATAGTCCGGTGGAGACTCAGACGGCTGCGTCTTCCGACAGTAAAGTGTGACACCGTATGCTGCCCACATATGAGGGGCAATTGTCTATGCGCCTAGAGAGCGCCGTATCTGTTTAAATCTCGCAGAACGTTATTAAATGTTGTGTTGTGTATTTGAGAATCATGTGTTATTTGCGAAAGTGAGTGTTGTACTGGCTGGTTGGGGATTGAATGTACCGGAGTAAGATCCGGACCACTACACTCAGTCACGAATTGGTGATTGCGGGTGAACCTCATCACAACTCTGATCCCAAAGTATCATTTTTTTTAGATTATTTTATTTTTTATTTGTTGTTGTTATTTTGTTCACAAGGTGGATTCACCCAAGCCTTTTATGCTTCGGGTCATTCTTCAACTTTTCATTTTTTATGTTCTGGTGTGAATCTTTGAGTGCAGCAGTGCACCTGAGATTCTCACCTGGTGCCGCGGCCAACTAAATTGTACTTCAGGTCTCAAGCACCGTTACCGGCAGACTCGGCAGGAACACTGCTAGTGCCGTGTAACAGTAGACACTAAACGAGATTTGAAGTTCCACCTCGTCTGAGATACACGAGGTGGTCTGGGTCCACAAACAGATTCTAGTAAATAAACACGCTTTGCCGATTTGGAAAGGAATGCACAAATTGCATTTAAATTTGAAAAAAAAAAAAAAAAAAAAAAATCGTGATTCCTTCAACACTGACGCTGCTCTGCTCAAAACGAAATTCAGCCTGTGTGCGTAGCAGTGAACAAATAATGCTTGAGGGGCATCACACTTCACTTTTGCTTGCAATCCATTCAGCTCTGATGCCATCGCTGCTGCGCCATCATATGTTTGTGCAACTAGTTTTTCTTCGTAGCTAAATCTTTCCATCTCACGATCCAGTAATTCTTTAAGCGAAGTAGCACACCGATCAGAACTTACGTCAAAAAATCCCAAAATCTTTCTACTGGTACTCCCTCTTTCACGAATCGAACTATAATTGATACTTGTGCATGGGAGCTAATGTCTGTTGCTTCATCAATCTGCCAAGAAAAACTGGGCGTTTCAATATCTGCATTGATTTCATTCCTAATTATATGAGCAACTGATTCGATTAAATCATTTTGTATTGTTTTTGAAGTTCCTGAAAATGTTGTACTATTCTCCATAAACACTCTCATTGTTTCGTCACTCTTGGAGAGTAAACCAATCATCTCGAGGTAATTTCCCTTATTTTCAAAGACTTCGCTCTCATCGTGTCCACGAAATGGGAGCTCTTGCAGCGCCAGTAGTGTTGTAATATTAATCAACTTTTTCATTACATCACGATTCTTTTTTACTTTTTCATTATGACTTAAGTCACTTGTTCTCTTCGCTTCATTGAGAGAGTAGTCTATCCTTGTTTTGCCTAGCAACTGTAATTTAACAACTGCCAGAATGAGATCTTTACACTTTTTGTGCCTGTCCAAAGCACGTGGTAAATTTTTCAAATCATTGAAGCATTTCCCTTGCCAGACTTCATTGCCACTCACAGGAAACAGCAAACATGGCCAACAATATAGTTTGTTCGTTGATTCACTAACAGTTAGCCATTGTTCTTTTCTGTACCAGTCAATATTAAAACCTCTGTTTGAAGTTTTGCCCTTTGAAGTCATCTTTTTCATTTCAGGTGTAGGCATACCATCATTTTTAATTTGATTCTTTTCTTCAAAATCTCCTCTACTGAAAGGCTTCTCCAATAAGTTATCCACCATATTAGATATGTTTGAAGTAGAGGCCTTGGTCTGATAAACAACTCTTCGTAAAACTTAAATAAAATTAGTTACACAAACATTAGTGTGAAAGAAAAGCAACTAGGAAGAAGACGCTATGTAATGACGCTCTAAGCTGTCCGAATGAGGAGTTAACACAGCGGAGCTGTTGCTACAGGGAAACAGCTGTTCCCAAGAGGCAAGATAACATCTGCCTCACAGGAAGTTCACGGTGCGCGTGCGCTCTTTGTGTTGGCAGTTCCACCACCTACCTTCGTATCTATTGATTCAGTGGGAGTAAACAGGTTCGGCGCAAAATGTACGAGAGGCAGTTTGCTTCCTGCCTCAATGACGGAGATCGCCAGCTGAGGACAATTCGCAACTACGCACTACCGATTGTTTTCGAAAAGCGTCAATTTAGAAAACTGAATGAACGCATAGACGACATTTAATTCAAAAGAGTTAATTAACATAAACGTTTGCTCTCCTATACCCAAAAATACTGAATGAACAAAACGAATAATTCCTAACTAAGAGTCTTAAAATTCTGAGGAGGCACTGCCTGCCTTGCCTCCTCCCAAATGCCACCACTGCTTTTAAACGGTGCTACGGTGAGGTATTATCTAATGGAAAAACATTGATTTACATACTAGGTATTCTACCAGTGACAACTTCAGTAAGTGAGCGTTTGGTTTCAACACTGCGTCTCTTAAAATCATATCTACGTAATACCATATCAGAACTGAGACTCAGTGGCAGTGGTGTAACTACGAACCCCGCAGCCCCCGCAGCTGCGGGGGCTCAGGCAAAGAAGGGGCGTACTACAGCTGACAGTTATAGTTTCATGAAAATATCCGAACACGCACTAAAACAACCCAACAAACAAATAATTTACCCAAAGATTAATATTTTCCTTTAAGAGATATTTAGCTTTGCAGGTAAATAAATGTCATTGGTAAAAAAATGTCAAGTTTCGCTTTTAAAACACTGGATATCCTACAGATTGAAGTTATTTCCGCCTTTGGCTCCGGCATGTAATACGATCGCTCTGCGACGGGTTGTAAATAATACGATCGCTCTGCAATTGCTCTCAATCTGTTCTGTTGAGGAAAAGTGCGAAGCCATATCGGAATCTCCCGTGAAGGATGTGCCAAACAGTTAGTCACCTAGCATTACGAACACGACAGGCGTATTTACTCACGGCAGTCGCAGATCTGCGATGTGTAAGAGGGTGATTTCTTCAAATGATTTGTTTTATTTTGAACAAAACAATTAAACGTTGTTATTGCTTTTGGTTCTTCCTTATAGTAAGCATGTCTATCTCATTCACTGTGTAACCACTTTAATATACAAGCGAACGACATACATTGGCAAAATGCCACAAAAATGGCCAAGTGGAGCCCAGCATAAGAGGAAAAGAAGAGAAGGAGAGCGCAGGAAGAAACTTCCCAAACCCAAGCAGTTCTTTTTTACGCTGAGCCTGTTAAGCTCAAGTGAAGTTTCTCATGAAAAGAGTTATGATTAGTTTAGCCCGTCAATTGTTCAAAGTTTAGAAGCTGTCATTTGACAAAAACTGAGCACTTCAGAAACAAGTGAAAGTAAAACAGATGATTATGAAGTCTTATAATTATTAACCTTAACCATTTAAATATATTTTTTTGAATTCGTTCCTTGCGAAAAAATGTATATTTATGTTCATGCATTGGTCCGCGCACCGCGTTAATCCTGATTGGCTGATTAATAACCTTACACAGTATTTCTGTTTCAAAAGTTATTCAAAAGTTAAAACTACAGGGCTTTAAGGTACCCCCGCCCTTTACTCTTTCAGACCATCTCCATATCTTCCTGAGCCCCCCCCCCCTCTCCGAACCACACACACACCGCGAAAAACACGTCCTCCCTCGTCTTCCAAATCCTGGGAAAAAAATTTTGTTTAGGGGCGCTGAAGTAAATCTTGCGGGGGGGGGCAGGGCCAGCTGGACCATAGGGGCAACCGGGGCGGTCGCCCCGGGCCCTGCGCCTTTAGGGGGCCCGCAGTTTAGAAAACAAATAATTTTCAGTAAAAAATTTTTTACTACATTTCCTTTTGTAACTTTTGGGGCGCAAGGCCCTTTAAAATATATTTTTAAAGTATTTTGTTTGTTTCAATCTCCCCATTTTTGAATACGTTATCCCAACTGTTCGTCGTACGAACACTGAGATTTGCAGATTCGAAATGATTTTTGTAATCACCTTAATCTTTTCCGCATTCAAGAAATAGCAAATTTAATTTCATCATTTTGTGGTACCCTACTTTTATATATCCAACAATTTGTTTGAAAACCTAATACTTAAATTTAAGGAAATAAAAAGAACAATTCCAAGTTACTTTCGGCCTACACATGGAGGCCACTTTTCCAACATTACAAGAAATTGAAAAAAAAAAAAAGAAAAAAAAAGGCAACTTTCATATATGAACGCATATAAAAGTTTAGAATGTCACTAATTTGTCAGTTACTCCACTGTGCATTAAAAATCAATCACTAAACATGTGTCAGGGGAAAAAACTGTTTATACCAATTTATTTTAGAGGGATCCTTATTGTATTTCCCATACAAAAATATTCGCGATGAGAAAATATTCGCTTTGTGAATAAGCTGTTATAAGAGTCACAATGCAACCTAAACCTCTTCTCCCGGGAAAGAAAATAGTAGATTTTAACACTTTTTACTTTCTCTCTCTCTTTCGGTCTCTCTCTTCCTCTCTCTCTTTTTCTCTTTCTCTCTCTCCCTCTCATTTTCTCTTTTTCTCACTACCTTTCATTTTCTCTCTTTCTCTATCTCTCTTCCCCTCTCTCCCCCACTCTGTTTTCTCTCTCTCTCTCTCTCTCTTTCTTTCTATCTTGCTCTATCTCTCTCTCTCTCTCTCTCTCTCTCTCTCTCTCTCTCTCTCTCTCTTTCTTTCTATCTTGCTCTATCTCTTTCTCTCTCTCTCTCTCTCTCTCTCTCTCTCTCTCTCTCTCTCTCTTCTCTCTTTCTTTCTATCTTGCTCTATCTCTTTCTCTCTCTCTCTCTCTCTCTCTCTCTCTTCCTATCTATTATTAGAGGGATCCTTATTATATTTCCTATACAAAAATATTCGTGATGAGAAAATATTCGCTTTGTGAAAAAGCTTCTTCAAGAGTCACAATGCAACCTAAACCTCTTCTCCCGGGAAAGAAAATAGTAGATTTTAACACTTTTTACTTTCTCTCTCTCTTTCGGTCTCTCTTCCTCTCTCTCTCTCTTTCTCTTTCTCTCTCTCCTTTCATTTTCTCTTTCTCTCACTCCCTTTCATTTTCTCTCTTTCTCTATCTCTCTTCCCCTCTCTCCCCCACTCTGTTTTCTCTCTGTCTCTCTCTCTGTCTCTCTCTCTCTCTCGTTCTCTCTCTCTCTCTCTCTCTCTCTCTCTCTCTCTCTCTCTCTCTCTCTCTCTCTCTCTCTCTCTCTCTCTCTCTCTCTCTCTCTCTCTCTCTCTCTCTCTTTCTTTCTCTCTGCTCTCTCTCTTTCTCTCTCTCTCTCTCTCTCTTTCTTTCTATCTTGCTCTCTCTCTCTCTCTCTCTCTCTCTCTCTCTCTCTCTCTCTCTCTCTCTCTCTTTCTTTCTATCTATTATTAGAGGGATCCTTATTATATTTCCTGTACAAAAATATTCGCGATGAAAAAATATTCGCTTTGTGAATAAGCTGTTACAAGAGTCACAATGCAACCTAAACCTCTTCTCCCGGGAAAGAAAATAATAGATTTTAAAACTTTTTACTTTCTCTCTCTCTCTCTTTCGGTCTCTCTTCCTCTCTCTCTCTTTCTCTCTTTCTCTCTCTCTCTCTCTCTTTCTCTCTCTCTCTCTCTCTCTCTCTCTCTCTCTCTCTCTCTCTCTCTCTCTCTCTCTCTCTCTCTCTCTCTCTTTCTTTCTATCTTGCTCTATCTCTTTCTTTCTCTCTCTTTCTATCTTGCTCTATCTTTTCCCTCTCTTTTCTCTCTCTCGTTTTCTCTCTTTCTCTATCTCTCTCTATTTCTCTTTCTCTCTTTTCTCTCTCTCTCTCTTTCTCTCTCTGAACTTTCAGTCCGTATTATGGTCGTTTTCTTAAGCTTAAAGCAAATACTTCTTTGAGATAATCGTTTTGTCTTTACGGTAGTGTTCGTGTGTCTTCCTCACGAACGATAATTTTCATAAACGACTTTATTAAAATATGAGATTTATTTTTCAGTGCCCACAACGAAATTTTGCCCAGGGCCCCGCAAGAGCTCCATCTTGCCCGGGGGGGGGGGGCTCACGTTGTGGTAGTTACGCTACTGCTCAGTGGGTTAGCATTACTTCACATTCATCGAGAATAGACACCGATAGCTGAAGAAGTTTTAGATGAACTAGCAAAAAATCTCAGATGGCTGGAAGCACGACTCAAGTAATAGTAAGTTAAAGTAACATAAAAACTGAATCAAATCAAAAAATATTTGTCGAAATGAGTGTCTTCAGCGTCAGGAATTGTTAGTCTTAACTGTACAATGAAGAAAAAAAAAAGCACCATTATACAAATGAAGAATGTTTTCCTAGAAGGCAAATTTGTATTTAGTTCTAGAATTACTTGTATCGTTTAACCATTTAACAGCAAGTAGTGTGGTATTCTTGTTTTCTGCACAGATAAATAGCTAAATACTATAAGTGGCTATGTGGTGATAAGCATATTAACAATAATTTCCAGCAATATTGATTTGAATATTTTTTCGCAGATGTTGCATGCGTTTTAAAGTGGACTCATAACAACACATTTAGCTGTATTACCCCCCACCTCCCACCCTCTCCCGTGAGAATTTAAACATTCTGGACACGCCACTGGTTGTTCACGACTGGATTCGCTTTACAATGCATTTTTCAAGAGTTCTTTTTCTTTCGGGGTCCAAAATCAACCTTTTCACGAGCGAATTCATGAGGTATTCTGTACATACGACTCTTTTTTTTTTTTTTTTTTTTTTTACAGTGGACCGCAGGAGTGAAATTCCCGGCCTGGTTTCGTCGTCCCAATCCGATACTACTCCGGGACATTTTTATTTGCATCTTCAATATTTTGGGCCATTCCCGTAAAGAAATCCTGGGTGCGCCTATGCAATCCTTAAAAGTTTACGTTATTTTTTATTTTTTCAGTGGATCAGCTAGCTACCGTGTTCCCCCGAAAATAAGACCGGGTAGTATATTAATTTTTTGCTCCAAAAGACGCATTAGGGCTTATTTTCAGGGGATGTCTTATTTTTTCATGTACTACCAACTTTTTATCTTTTTTTTTTTTTTTTGATCTACATTTATTCATGTACAAAAATCTACATTTATTCAAATACAGTCATGTCATCTTCTTCTGGAACATCGTCATAACTCTCCAAATCCCGAATTCCGGCCTGAATTTCTTGCGACTCCATTTCCTGTAGAGCCATTAACCCCAATCTCTCATGTCCAGCAATAAAGCTCTCCTTAAATGAGCACTTTTTGTCCATATAGCCTGCTCGTAGTGCATTGGCAACACAGCTCTCAGTGATTTTATTCCATGAATTCTTCACCCACGTCACGACCTCTTGCGGGCTAGGCTTCACTAAGTGTCCACGCTGATTTCTCTCCATTCTATTTTCAATGTAGTCATTGATTTCCATGCACAAATGTTCCTTGAAAGGCTTGTTTATTGCAATATCAAGAGTCTGGAGATAGGCAGTCATTCCTGCGGGAATCATTATTTGATCTATTCTTCTCTCTGCAAAGGAAGTTCTTCATGTCTTTAGCGCGGTGAGTATTGGCTGAATCTCAGACTAGCAGACCTCTTTGGCCACCTCGCAAAAAAAGTGGCAGCATTAAGTCGACCTATTTCCTTATAACTGCTTGTGTGCACCAGAATTTTTCGTTTTCAAGAACATAAATGCCTGAAACACGTTCAATCTTATATTTCTTGCCCTTAGTGATGATTAGAAGTGGGGCTTTCTTCCCATCAAGACGAATTGCCGAAACACAGGTAACACGTGCACTTTCGTAACCAGTGGAGGGAATGTAGATTGACGAGAGTAGAGGAAAAGGGAGACTTCTGGCACAGGGACAGCCCTCCATAGACTTAACATTGGCTGTCCACGAGGCTGTCCCGGCTGTCCACGAGGCTGTCCCCGGCTGTCCCAAGGCTGCCCCAGCTGCCCCCGAGTCAGAATTTTTATCACGTGATCGTCCCCATGATGTGCTGCCCCCTGGTGGTGCTTCTTGGAACTTTCAATGGATCTTTTGAGGGATGGCAACGACCGAGTGGGAAAGGGGTGGATATAGGGGGATGTCAACTCGATGTGCTGCCCCTGACGGTGCTTCTTGGAACTTTATGTTTTTCTCGGGAGATTTATTGGACTTCTGTCAAAATTTTGGAGGAAGTTTTTTTTTTTTTTGTCCATTCCAATATTTTTTGTTTCCTCGAATTTGTTTTATTAAACTTATATTTTTAGAGCTTTCGTGGGGTGTTACGTTTTTTTATAAACGTTGCAATATTATTATTTTTTTTTAATTTAGACGACGAAATGCATCGATGGACGAGATTTCGTTCCTATTGATTCATGTTCCGCCTCAGGAATGGTTCTCTTCCCAGGTCACATGATCGTTATGGTCCATTCCTAACAAGGTGGATGATTGACGTAGGGGTTTAAGTTTCTATCAGTTGAACTCGATCTGTCGAGGAGAGTGGTCGTCTTTTGTGTTTCTTGAAAATTTTATAATGGAATTGTCCATAGCATTACACGATGAAAATCGCATCATCTTTAGGAAGAATGAAATGCCTGAAAATTGCTTTCCTTTAGGAGACGATCGATTCATCCGGATATTTTGTTTTGATGGAGAATTACAGATTCATGTCCGAAAATATATTTGCATCGGTGACTTATACGTTCCTACAGCTATGGGAATCGCTTTGAAGGGTGTTGAATGGTTTGAACTTCTAGACAGCTTTGTCTTTCTGCGTGATGTTGTTAAAAGTCGCAAGCCTGCGAAATATGATTACGTTTTCAGTGGAAATATTACAGTGGCTCATCGTTTAGAACCGTTGACTCCTTTTATGAGAATGAATCCCCACTCAGTGGAATGCACAAGTCGAGATTTTCACCATGTATTGGATTTCACTCAGGAAAAAGTGGGTCAGGATGGTGAAATTTTGAAAACTGAAATTTCTCTGTGTGGTGAACATTGGACTAAAGTGACTGATAAGAAATCTACTATGTTAAGAGTCATACAACAGACGTTTCTTCGTTCCATTTCGTTTACAGCTTTAATTAAGAAAGCATTGGAAAAAAATAATTTGACTTTGGAAGCATTACAGGTCACAAAAGAAGGATTTCGACATTATGAAGATGGTTCTTTTCTACTTGAAGAAACTCTCGTGGACACAATGTATGACACAGCGGATATGAATGGAATGGAAATCTCCTACGACAACGACAATCAAATAAACATGACCAAAATTATTTTACAACTGAATTTTGAGAAAATAGCTGAACAGTATCTGAAAGAACTCCGGCGGAAGCGAAATACTAAAGTAGACGAAACATTTCTGGACTCAGTTGACCTAAGTCATTACGTGGGGGAAATTTTACGAGATTTAGACGAATATTATTATTGGTAAAAAAAAAATCTTAACGGTCCTTTTCAGGACCACCCAGTTTTTTCAAAAAGGAATTATTGAAATCGTACGCTGTGTTTTCTTTATGTGAAGAACAAAGTATTTCATAGTTCACTCGGTTTTTTTTTTTTTTTCAAAAGCGGTTTTAATTCTGAGATGAATTCTTTCAAGGTGTCTGATTAAATTCTTTCACTTTCCGTATTCCTTATGTGGAAAATTCAGCCATGAAGAATTTCTTACCGAATACATTTTAGTTTTATTCTCTCAGGATATGAAAATTAATTATAATGAAGTTCTTTCGTTTTTCTCTAAGAATTTTCCTGAAAATAAGCTGTGATTAGAATCGATAGCATGTTCGTTGAGAGATGAACAGATAAGGAAACAGTCCCCAGTGTTTTGAAACGTCACAAGAACTGACACATGATGATTCATCAGCATCGTGTCCGTTGCTAGATGACCAGATAAGGAAGTAGTCTCCATGAGACAGGTTGTGGTGATAAGGATCGTGTGTTGTTTCTTTGTGAACAGCAGAATTTCGGAAACTGATTAAACTTAGAACCCTCGAAATGCTTAGAAAACGCATAGGGATGTAGTTCAATTTCCTCCCCCTTGCGATAACAGCTCGATTCGTCCACATTTGTCATGTGTGAATTCCGGAATTTTAGTAGTTGAGATGTTCGCTTGAAATGCCCTCGTGACGTTTCCGAAAATGCTTGGGGTCAAAGTGCATTCAGCTTCCTTTAAAACGTTTGCCATTTCTACTGCATCACTTGTTTTTTCTGGTTCAGTTGTCGACCCGTGTGCTGTTGTACCTCTCTTGCTCTCTGGATTATTATTTTGGAAAAATGTATGTTGGATTTTCCTAAGGTTCTACAATGGAAGAGGTAAGTTCGCATTTCCTCGCATACAATTATTTATTGTTAGGTGCCCCAAGTTGTTTGAATTAGGATGTTGTTAGAATTTCATGTTAGTGGAATCGTTTATTCTCTTGACGGAAAAACCTTCCAACACATGCTCGGTCTGCTCCAAGACCAGACCGAGCATGTGTTGGAAGGAATATTGACTGGGATGTCGGGCGTAAAATCAGAGGTTAGGTCTTGATTCATGGGAATTTCCTCCAAGGCATCGAACACATCGGAATTCTGCAAAAATAATTGTTCATCCACTAACCACCACTGTGTCTGTGAAAGAATTAAAAAAAAAAAAAATTAACCCCTCTCCTCTAACAACACATTTTCATGAAATAAACATTGAGAATAAACTTCTTAAATTTCTATTGGAAAGGGGAGCTATTGTAAAAGTATGAAAAACAAAATGTTTTAAAAGAATAAACGAGGCCATTAACATGAATTTTTCTTCTTTAAAATCTAACTTTAATCGTATGCAAAAGAACTCAAATGCTTTTCCTAACACGCAAACATGTTTTAAACCCCTATCAACGCATTTTCATGGAATAAACATTAAAATGGTAAATTCCTGCGCTGAGAAAAAACTTCTTAAATTTTTATTCGATAGGGGGCTATCGTAAAGGAATGAATTCCTAAAAGCTTTCTAAAAAAGAATCATGTTTTTCCGTCAAGAGAATAAACGATTCCACTAACATGAAATTCTAACAACATCCTAATTCAAACAACTTGGGGCACCTAACAATAAATAATTGTATGCGAGGAAATGCGAACTTACCTCTTCCATTGTAGAACCTTGGGAAAATCCAACAGACATTTTCCAAAATAATAATCCAGAGAGCAAGAGAGGTACAACAGCACACGGGTCGACAACTGAACCAGAAAAAACAAGTGATGCAGTAGAAATGGCAAACGTTTTAAAGGAAGCTGAATGCACTTTGACCCCAAGCATTTTCGGAAACGTCACGAGGGCATTTCAAGCGAACATCTCAACTACTAAAATTCCGGAATTCACACATGACAAATGTGGACGAATCGAGCTGTTATCGCAAGGGGGAGGAAATTGAACTACATCCCTATGCGTTTTCTAAGCATTTCGAGGGTTCTAAGTTTAATCAGTTTCCGAAATTCTGCTGTTCACAAAGAAACAACACACGATCCTTATCACCACAACCTGTCTCATGGAGACTACTTCCTTATCTGGTCATCTAGCAACGGACACGATGCTGATGAATCATCATGTGTCAGTTCTTGTGACGTTTCAAACACTGGGGACTGTTTCCTTATCTGTTCATCTCTCAACGAACATGCTATCGATTCTAATCAAAGCTTATTTTCAGGAAAATTCTTAGAGAAAAACGAAAGAACTTCATTATAATTAATTTTCATATCCTGAGAGAATAAAACTAAAATGTATTCGGTAAGAAATTCTTCATGGCTGAATTTTCCACATAAGGAATACGGAAAGTGAAAGAATTTAATCAGACACCTTGAAAGAATTCATCTCAGAATTAAAACCGCTTTTGAAAAAAAAAAAACCGAGTGAACTATGAAATACTTTGTTCTTCACATAAAGAAAACACAGCGTACGATTTCAATAATTCCTTTTTGAAAAAACTGGGTGGTCCTGAAAAGGACCGTTAAGATTTTTTTTTTACCAATAATAATATTCGTCTAAATCTCGTAAAATTTCCCCCACGTAATGACTTAGGTCAACTGAGTCCAGAAATGTTTCGTCTACTTTAGTATTTCGCTTCCGCTGGAGTTCTTTCAGATACTGTTCAGCTATTTTCTCAAAATTCAGTTGTAAAATAATTTTGGTCATGTTTATTTGATTGTCGTTGTCGTAGGAGATTTCCATTCCATTCATATCCGCTGTGTCATACATTGTGTCCACGAGAGTTTCTTCAAGTAGAAAAGAACCATCTTCATAATGTCGAAATATTTCTTTTGTGGCCTGTAATGCTTCCAAAGTCAAATTATTTTTTTCCAATGCTTTCTTAATTAAAGCTGAAAACGAAATGGAACGAAGAAACGTCTGTTGTATGACTCTTAACATAGTAGATTTCTTATCAGTCACTTTAGTCCAATGTTCACCACACAGAGAAATTTCAGTTTTCAAAATTTCACCATCCTGACCCACTTTTTCCTGAGTGAAATCCAATACATGGTGAAAATCTCGACTTGTGCATTCCACTGAGTGGGGATTCATTCTCATAAAAGAAGTCAACGGTTCTAAACGATGAGCCACTGTAATATTTCCACTGAAAACGTAATCATATTTCGCAGGCTTGCGACTTTTAACAACATCACGCAGAAAGACAAAGCTGTCTAGAAGTTCAAACCATTCAACACCCTTCAAAGCGATTCCCATAGCTGTAGGAACGTATAAGTCACCGATGCAAATATATTTTCGGACATGAATCTGTAATTCTCCATCAAAACAAAATATCCGGATGAATCGATCGTCTCCTAAAGGAAAGCAATTTTCAGGCATTTCATTCTTCCTAAAGATGATGCGATTTTCATCGTGTAATGCTATGGACGATTCCATTATAAAATTTTCAAGAAACACAAAAGACGACCACTCTCCTCGACCGATCGAGTTCAACTGATAGAAACTTAAACCCCTACGTCAATCATCCACCTTGTTAGGAATGGACCATAACGATCATGTGACCTGGGAAGAGAACCATTCCTGAGGCGGAACATGAATCAATAGGAACGAAATCTCGTCCATCGATGCATTTCGTCGTCTAAATTAAAAAAATAATAATAATATTGCAACGTTTATAAAAAAAAAAACGTAACACCCACGAAAGCTCTAAAAATATAAGTTTAATAAAACAAATTCGAGGAAACAAAAAATATTGGAATGGACAAAAAAAAAAAAAAAACTTCCTCCAAAATTTTGACAAAAGTCCAATAAATCTCCCGAGAAAAACATAAAGTTCCAAGAAGCACCGTCAGGGGGCAGCACATCGAGTTGACATCCCCTATATCCACCCCTTTCCCACTCGGTCGTTGCCATCCCTCAAAAGATCCATTGAAAGTTCCAAGAAGCACCACCAGGGGGCAGCACATCATGGGGACGATCACGTGATAAAAATTCTGACTCGGGGGCAGCTGGGGCAGCCTTGGGACAGCCGGGGACAGCCTCGTGGACAGCCGGGACAGCCTCGTGGACAGCCAATGTTAAGTCTATGGAGGGCTGTCTCTGTGCCAGAAGTCTCCCTTTTCCTCTACTGACGAGGCACCCCTCTGATCAATTGTCGTTTGAGATCCTTAGCCCATAAACACTGCAGTTTCATCCATAGCAATCATGTTGTAGAGTTGATATTTAGAAAAGTCGATGCCATCAACAAAGGATTTGAAAGCAAGTGCAGTTTAATAACTTCAGTATCTTCCAGCTTGAACACTGTTGTCTATCTTCTTAGAGATAGTTCATATTGCTGAAGGAAGCCATACAGCCAGTGTTGTGATGTTTTGAATTCTTCTGGGGATATTTCTACCTGTGGTGCCATTGCAAGGGCAAATGCTTGAATACCAGCCCTGCGCCTTTGGTCTTCTGTCAGCAATCCATTCACAGATGATGTCTTCCAACTCAGGAAATAGTGGTTGACGACCTGATCCACACTTGCGCTTCTTAGCATTTCCCTCGTCCACCTGTTGCAGGGCCGTAGCCAGGGGAGGGCCACGCGGGGCTGAGCCCGACCTGTGTTTCCTTTTGCCCGTCCTAGAGACTCACACAACAATATAGTGCCCGATCTTTTTCACATCTTTTGCCCGACCACTTTATATCCTTCGCCCGATCTCAATCATCAGCCGCCCCTCCCAACTTGCTTGTCTGTCTGTCTACGGGCCTGACCTGTTAACTGAGGTTATCGTACTCTGATCGCCATTTTCGGACCATTCGGAGATCCAACTTAATTCTTCTCTCTGCAGAAAGCCGTAAGATTTTTGCCCCGGGAGTTCTCCACGATTCCTTTCTTGTACTCGACGGAATAGCTCTTTCTTTTTGCACTCATCTTGTCTGGGAATCAAAATATTATTCCCTTTAAATCTACCATTAAATCAAGTGTTAATTGAAGACTGTGTTAATTGTTAATCGACACAGGAGTGGTAACAAAAGTGATGACAGTTAAAAATGTACGTCCGGCCCTAAAATATTAACTCTCTGACTTTTAAAGAATTATTTCAGTCACCGTTGCCAACACAATAACTTGGACAGGGACGAACCCTTTCGTAATCCATTGAAGACGGTTAGAACACTTCTTACTTTTTCTTTGAGTTCGCATGTGCCCCCCCCCCCCCCTCATTTCTATTTCTAAAAACACACACCGCCGTCCGCCTGTTGATGATGAATAACTTTTCCGCCAAAGATAGCGTTCACCGGTAAAGTTTCCAACGTCGGATTCCCTTTTCGGAACTGGATGCAACTGCCGAACAAAAGACGGCTTCTTTTCATCTCCCGCTAGCTCACTGAACCAAACTGAATGCAGGCGCCATAATTACAAAAACCATATCCACGGCTCAGTTCACAGTCAATCGGCTTTCTTTCTTATTCTGGATATTCAAGGCAAATTAAGCTCATGAACAGGGTATCCTCCAGTCCAGTGATTTTGGCACTCGCTTCAGTTTGTTTTTGAACAGTGATAGGCTGCCTGATTACGGTACTACGTATCGTAACTGGGGCTTATTTTCAGGGTATGGCTTATATTACGAGCATTCGGAAAAATCATGCTAGGGCTTATTTTTCGGTTGGTCTTACTTTCGGGGAAATACGATACCTGCGATGAGTTGTTCTCGTAAACGTGTTGAACTGCATTTAATCGACAGATGGCAGCACATGTTTGATACACTGGATGATCTTCAGTTCCACAAGATTTGACACGGTAATTAACTTATTCTTTAATATTTATTTATACCTGGGGCGCAGGAGTTCCTGAAGCACATGGGCGGGCGTACGTGATTCTGGACGGTAGGAGATCCAACGGAGGTGACTGGGACAATGCCCCTAAAAACAGACATTTTAAATGGTCAAGATCGTAAATACTTAATATGTTTACTTTTTGATTATAGTAATAAATGCACGGATTTACGTAAAAAAAAACAACAATTAAAATTTTTTGTGAATTTGGAGATTAAATGTTTGTTCTACTTCAGAAGGAGAGAGAGGACAGAAAGGGAAAAAAACGGGGGGGGGGGGATTTTAACTAATTATGAAAAGCAATGGGTGCATATGCGTAATTAGGCATTTCTGCACCGGGCACACCACAAAATATTGCGCCCCCTTCCCCCGATGTCTTTCTATTATATACAGTATATATCATCGTCGTCATCATCGAAAGGCCGTAGCCAGGAATTCCTTTCGGGGGGGACTAAAATTTTTATCGATGAGGTACTCGTTCCATTTGATGATTGAATGGAAACTAAAATTTTCTAGTTTACAGTTCAGAAAGCTATACCAACCCTTCCTTCTCCCACCCATTTTTAGGATGAATGGTAAAATTTTCCTCATAAATGTGCATTACTTGTAAAAATTTCGCCTGTAAATTTGTGATAATCATAGATCAACCTCAACAGGAGGTAATTCCTTTAGATAACTGTTTTTTAATGGAAACAAAAACCTTATTAATTGAAGTTCAATTGCGAAAATTTGGCTGGGATTTCGGGGGTCCCTAATAATCCTCTCCCCTTGGCTACGGCCATTCACTATCAGCCATTAACAATCCATTGCTGGATTAAGGTCTCCGTAAATTTCTTCCACAACTTTCTGTCTTGAGCCAGTCTCTTCTTTTGTCATACTGACTGTTTCTACGGCTTTTCCTAATTGTTCAGATCGGACTCTTAGTACCACATCAAACAAACTGAATGCAGCTCGAAGTCGTGGTTCAGAAGTCACAGTAATGTTGAATAGCCCCAGAGAATCTTCAGCAATGTCAACGATAAATTAATAACAAGGAACTGTACACCAACTATACTCAAATTAGTACAACTGTACTAGTAATCCGAATTTCTTGGCGTAGAATAGAAATAAAAGTTTCCAGAAAGAAAAAACTTTTATTTCTATTCTACGCCAAGAAATTCGGATCGCTAGTACAGTTGTACTATTTTGAGAATGTGAACGATATTCTTCTCTTGCAACGTAAGCAAAAACGCACCTTCATTTTTGAATGTGAGCAACTGATATCTCTTGAACATTTTGAGAAAGAAATGTAAAATATCTTCGAAACTGGTGAAGTATATTATAAGCAAATTCTGTAATGACAAAATATGGCGTGAAAAAACTGTAGCAGAAGCTGGTGCAAAAGTTTCAATTACAATTTTAATCAGATTGTAAGCAGTGGGTTTTACGGCCTCTCTAAGTGATGTATTCAGGCATCTTCTAGGGGTGCTTAGCCCCCGAAAATCAATCACCCCTCCCCCTAGTTTTTTGGGGCGATCTTCTCTTATATTTAGTCTAATTGCTTTCGTTTATAGCTGAATAATTGGAGAAATTAATTAAAAAAACTTAAGAAAATGAGGCAAAATATTATAATAATAAAAAAAAAAAACCACCCACGTGGACTTCAATCAGAAATTCCTATCATCCTTCAATAAAACATTAAATAGCCCTCGCTGGAGGGTGAATTTTCAAGCACTGGCAACTTGGACTACTTCCGCAATAAAAACCTAATTCCACAGAGAACGAATGTTTGCAAAGCATTACATCATCATATTTTGGAAGCTGGCATCTCAGCTTTATTTCAGTATTCTGGATGCCGACTTTCCATGTATGCGGTTAAGCCTTAGTATAGCAAACGTGGCATTAGTGCTTCCAATACAACAAAATATTTACTACGTAATTTTTAACAATGGCAAATTACTAGAAATTGTTCCAATAAAAAGTTGTTGTTTTCCTTTATGTGGGTGGTTTACACTCTGGAGCAAAAAAATCAAGGCATCTCAAACTGGTATCCAAACGGTTAGTTAGGTTTTTTTTTACTACTATGTGCTAATCTAAATAAAGGGACTGAAACTAAACGGCAGGGAAATGAAGTTTACACAATACGTTTTCAGGTAACACTGTAATGATTCCTTAATAATAAGAAATAGGTTTGTAGTAAGACGAAGACATTTTTACCACTGTAACGTATACTCTAGATTCACTTTCCTTTTGATTTTTACTATCTCTGGTTATTTTATTTTACTATGTAAATTATCTTCTTACTGAACGAGATGTTATTTCTCCCACTGAATGAGATCTGGCAATGAGTGTAAGTCACGTGGTGGTAGCCAGTATAAGTAGGCGCGTTCAACGATACGTAGGGAGCGCGTTTGTTTATGTGAGTGAGCTGTTGTTTATGTGTCAGAGAGCTGTTGTTGTATGGTGAGAGCTTTGTTTCGTGTGTAAAGAGATCTTCGTTTATGTGAGAGGAACTTCGTTATATGTGAGAGCCAGATATCGAGTAGTTGTGTGACCGATGAAGTGAGTGTGGATAAATAACAGAAGGTGCCTAATAAAAGATTGTCTTAGTAAGTACGTTTTTCTCAGTTCATAGTTTTGTCAGACCTCTGTCTGGCTGTTAGGTTTATTTCATTAGTTGATTATTATTAACAACCAGCATAAGACTTTATTCATCTTAATTACTACTACAACATTACTTGCAGTTAAAAGCTTGTTCATTATTATTACTACACTACTAGCAGGAAAGTTTATTCATGATATAATTAACAAACAACAAGCACACAACAACCATTAGAAGAAGCTTATCAGTAGAAGAAGCTGTATTCATTATAATTTGTAGAAGAAGCATTGAATTCATTATCATCATCATCATCATTGTCAACCATTATCAATCCACTGCTGGACGAAGGTCTCCCCAAGTTTCTTCCACAACGGTCTGTCTTGTGCCAGTCTCCTCCATGTCACTCCCGCATACTTTCGAATTTCATCCACCCATCTTCCATGTGGTCTTCTTCTGGGACTTTTCCTGTCCCTTGGAATCCAATCTAAAATTTCAGCTGTCCATCGATGGTCTGTTCTTCTGGCAGTATGTCCAGCCCATTGCCATTTCAGGGATTTAACTCTGAACATGATGTCTTCCACTCTTGTCATTTTTTGGAACCACGTGTTCCTCTTCTTATCTCTCCTGGTTACACCAAGCATGCACCTCTCCATGCTGCTTTGAGTTGTCTGCAGCCTTTGTATGTCTCTTTTAGCTAAAGTCCACGTCTCTGCACCATACGTAAGCACTGGAAGGATGCATTGATCAAACACTTTTCTTTTAAGACATAATGGCATATTGCTCTTGAAAATTATGCTGTTTCTTCCAAAAGCTCTCCAGGCAAGTTTTGTACGCCGATTAATTTCTTCACCAATGTGACCCTCACTTGATATCTGCTGTCCAAGATAAACGTACGTGTCTGTTATCTCCAGCTCTTCTCCATCAATCGATAAATCATCATTTCTTGTAAAAGCATTGTACATCACTTTTGTCTTTTGAAAGTTCATTTTTAATCCCACTTCTTTACTCTTGTCAGCAAGTTCCTGGATCATACTCTGTAGCTCTGATGTGGTAGTTGCAAAAATGACTATGTCATCAGCAAAACGAAGGTGGGTTAGATAATCTCCATTAATCTTTATCCCTTTGTTTACCACTCCTAATGTTTTAGGGTTTAGGTGGAGGGGGGGCATTTTCCCCTGCCCAGCGTTGTCTTACTATCATCCTTAATATTTTAACACCACCCCAAGGTGAAATCCGTGGTGCATTACTGAATTAAAGCAAAGTTATAATATTTTTACATTTTTAGTCATTTTTTCATTTTGCGATGTACGAACATAAGAACATTTTTACACTATATTTAAAATTTTTATCATCATCATCATCATTATCAACCATTATCAATCCACTGCTGGACGAAGGTCTCCCCAAGTTTCCTCCACAACGGTCTGTCTTGTGCCAGTCTCCTCCATGTCACCCCCTGCATACTTTCGAATTTCATCCACCCATCTCCTATGTGGTCTTCTTTCTGGGTCTTTTCCTGGCCCTTGGAATCCAATCTAAAATTTCGGCTGTCCATCGATGATCTGTCCTTCTGGCAGTATGTCCAGCCCATTGCCATTTCAGGGATTTAACTTTGATCATGATGTCTTCCACTCTTGTCATTTTTCGGATCCACGAGTTCCTCTTCTTATCTCTCCTGGTTACACCAAGCATGCACCTCTCCATGCTGCTTTGAGTTGTCTGCAGCCTTTGTATGTCTCTTTTAGTTAAGGTCCACGTCTCTGCACCATACGTAAGCACTGGAAGGATGCATTGAGCAAACACTTTTCTTTTAAGACATAATGGCATATTGCTCTTGAAAATTATGCTGTTTCTTCCAAAAGCTCTCCAGGCAAGTTTTGTACGCCGATTAATTTCTTCATCAACGTGACCTCACTTGATATCTGCTGTCCAAGATAAACGTACGTGTCTGTTATCTCCAGCTTTTCTCCATCAATCGATAAATCTTCATTTCTTGTAAAGCATTGAACATCACTTTTGTCTTCTGAAAGTTCATTTTTAATCCCACTTCTTTACTCTTGTCAGCAAGTTCCTGGATCATACTCTGCAGCTCTGATGGGGTAGTTGCAAAAATGACTACGTCATCAGCAAAACGAAGGTGGGTTAGATAATCTCCATTAATCTTTATCCCCTTGTTTTCCCAGCTCAGCGACTGAAAAACACCCTCCAATGTGGCATTAAAGAGCTTCGGAGATATGGTGTCACCTTGTCTCACTCCCTTTCCAATTTTTACGTGTGTTGTATTTTCAAACAGCCTAATCTTTGCACTTGCATTTTCATAGATGTTATTAATAATATTAATGTATGCATCTTCAATACCGCAGGTTTTCAGAGCCATTGTAACTGCTGATGGTTTCACCGAATCAAAGGCTTTTTCATAATCGATAAAAGCCATGCACAATGGAGAAGTTCATATTCCCTCGCTCTTTCAATTAGTTCTCTCAGCACGTGGATATGATCTATTGTGCTGTAGCCACTCCTGAATCCAGCTTGTTCTCTCGGTTGAGCCATGTCTAGTGCTACCTTCAAGCGGTGTGAAAGAACTTTAGTGAAGATTTTATAAACTACTGATAGGAGGCTGATAGGTCTGTAGTTTCCGAGATCCTCAATGTCACCTTTCTTATGTAGCAGGATCATTGTAGCGGTGTTCCAATCCTCAGGAATCTTTCCTTCATTAAGGCATCGAGTGAAAATTTGGGCGAGTACTGTTTCGATTTCTCCACTTGCTTCTTGTATGATGTCTACAGTAATTCCATCTTCTCCTGGAGCTTTTCCTCGCTTCATGTTCTTGATTGCATGTGCAACTTCTGCTGGAAGGACTGGAGGAACTCTGGTACTGGTATCTTTCATGATGTCTGGAGTGCATATATCATCCCTTTCATATAATCTGGAGTAGAAATCTTTCACTCTTGTCAAAATTTCGCCTCTATTTCTTGTTACAGAACCATCTTCTTTTCTCAGTGCCATAATCTGTTTTCTTCCCTTACTGAGATGTCCCTTTGCTATCTTTAGGCTTTGGTTGTTTTCAATTGCTTTCCTCACTAGTTCACAGTTGAATTTCCTTACGTCTTCAGTGATACTTTTTCTTACTGTCTTGCATAGCTCTATATATTCCACTTTGGAAGTCACATCTTCTTTAGTTGTCCTCATCTCTCTTCTTTTTTGCATCAACATTTTGGTTTTTCCTGATAATTTGTTCACATGCAACTTGTTCTTAGACCCAGCTAATTTTGTTGCTGTTTCCATAAGAGCTTTGGTTACTTTTCTGTTAACTTCAGAGATGTCCACTTCTTCCGATGTTAGGCCTTCTAAAGCAGAGAACCTGTTCTTCAGTTCTAACTTGAAGGTATTATGGTGTTTTTTAAGGTTGGTTATGTCAATAGATTTTGTTTGTCTTATGAGCTTGCCACGTTCAAGTTTAGTGTTGAGGTGCATCTTACATCTCACCAATCTATGGTCACTACCTGTGTTGAACTTGTTTAGCACACTGCAGTCTTCTATGACGAATTTTTTGTTACACATAATAAAATCAATTTCACTTGTCGTCCCATTTGGATGTCTCCATGTCCATTTCCTGTGTGGCTTTTTCTTGAAGAAGGAGTTCAAGATGAAAAACCCTTCTGCCTCTGCAAACTCAACGAGAGTATTTCCACGCTGGTTTCTGTTGCCATGACCAAATTTACCTACTGAAGTTTCATTCTGTTGCCGTTGCCCTATTTTTGCATTGAAATCTCCCATAATTATTTTCAAGTGCTGCTTACCTTTATTATTTAGATGACAAATTTCCTCATAAAATTCTTCAATTTCTTCTTCAGGATGACTTGTGGTGGGTGCATAAGTTTGAATAATCTGAGCCTGGTATCTTTTTCGAGAGTTGGATAACAAGTCGTGCAGCTCTGTCAGAGGAACTTTCAACTTCTACAACTTTATCCTTCAGTTTCTTGTTTATTATAAATCCCACACCACTAGTTCTGCCAGTATCTGTCCCACGATAGTAGAAGAGATGTCCACTTTTCAGTTCGATGAGATCTTCTCCTTTTCTCCTTACCTCACTTAGCCCCACGATGTCCCACTTGATCCTTTGTAGTTCCTCTTCCAATTCAAGAAGCCTTGAATCAGAAGATAGGGAGCGTCCATTGTAAGTAGCCAAGGTCAGCATCAGATGGCAGCCTAGTCCGGTCCTCCGGGGATTCTTAGCACCCTCTGCCTTCATGTCGCACTGGCCGCTGCCTTGGCCAGGTACATTCCAGCTGCCGGAGGCTGAGGGCCAAGATTTAAGTTGTGGAATCATTTTGGAGGGGTTTGGCCATAACTCACCACGCTGGCCAAGCGGGTTGGTGAGTGTGGGATAGAATTTCCTCTGATCCCGATGGTATAGTTATACCGCTATGGGCGGTCGTCAGAGCCCCTTTAGTGGGAACAGGATGCACCACGAGAAGGCGGGGTTGACATTTGTCAAGGAGAGGCTGTGATGTTACGCATTTTATACATATTAATATATATATATAAATAACAAAATTGTGTTTATATGTATATAATCAGTCAACAAAATTTCAGCCCCCTCAAAATTCGTAATTGCCCTCCTCCGGACTGCAACATTGCCCTCTCTTGAACTGCGCCTTGTGAAGTCGTCCCGCTTGCTGTGCTTTAGTTAAGCCTCTGAATGGGTGCGCTGTGTTTAATGTAATATTTCTACAAACTTCCCAGAGAAATTAGTAAGACGATGAATGGGGCAGGAACGACTTGATGAAGTGAAGTAAATGGAAGTCCTTTTCAAAAGAAGTGAGGATCGTGCATTGCGAAAGCATGAACTAATATGTTAAAGAGAAATAAATTAACGGTCATATTGCTCAGGAATGATTCAGCTGGCAATTTTTCTTGTAAATTAAGTTGTCCTAATAGAAGGGCTCAAATTTATTCCGAATAAAAAAGGGCTCAAATTTCTATTGAAAGGTCCTATTCCTACCCAGACTTAATATTTAAAAACCAAACAGCTCGTTTCCTCGCAATGCATTCAACGTTCGTGACTGCCACGGAGGAACCTCAGGTTCGATCCTAGGCCGGTACGAACGCTCGAACCACTAAATATCCGCCATGTGTCGGATGGGCACGTTAAGCTGTCGAAACCCGGGTACTGGCCCCCCCGGTAATAAATAAGGGCGTCTTCCTTTCCTTTTCTACATCACTTCCGTGACACTTTCCTATCGGACACTCTAGCCCAAATCTCCTAGCTTCGTATTTCTAAGGGTTGTTTAAGACCTGGGGTCAGACACTCCTTCCTAAAATCGTCTACATATGATCTGATCTGATCCTCGCAGTGCAGGCAACTGAACGCCAGGAAAATATGCTGATTCTTCAGTTGTTTTTCCTACTTTGTGATTTAAAATTTAGCCCTATGTATTGCAGTATGTCGTTGAGTGGGCTAATGAATTCTCGGTGTTCCTTTGTCTTGGACAATTCTGAAGCATCTAGTGTATCGTTTTTACACAGGACAAAATTTTAAAATGAGCATTAATAATTATTTTTTTATATCTTTCTGAAAACTTTTAACGCAATATTAAGAAAAAAGGGAAAAACAAAGAAAGAAAAGAAAAGATAATTGCGAGACGATTTAATGTCTCTTTACATTGGCGTCGGAACTATTTTTTGACAAAGGGGCAAGATATAGGATATGCATAGTGGATATGCATATTTTGGTCAGATCATAAAACGTATTTTGGTGGTGTAAAACAAAACAGGATGCGCTGACGCAGGTCTGTTCCAAGCTTTTTTATCTGGGAGGGCGAAACTTGAAATAATTACGCCCCTTCGAGTTCAAAATGACGTGTCTTCGAGTTCCACTCAAATAATACGTGGTTTTTACTTTCTCGCACACTGCCGTTATAGGAAAATACAGTACTAAAACAGTTCAAACGTCGCACTTCAGGTTTTTGACATAACTTTATTAAAAATGTCGAAACTTGGTAAATACCTAAGAACCACACATTGTAATTACCAAGTACAGCGTAAACTTTATGTAAACGCCGACAACACAACACTCCACAGAAATGCAGAACGAAAAACAAACCAGCGGGAACGAATCATTAGCCCTCCAAGGAGATTAAGAGCAACGTACGTCACAAATTAAACATCCAAAAATATTATTTTACCAGTTCAAAAAAATTACATAGTGTCTGGCATAATGTCTTCTGTTACATGGTGTCCTCTTCCCAAAGCCTCAAAGAGATTAAAAGCGACCTACGTCACGACCATATGTGAACTACAGGCGTACACTATATACAGGGGCGGGTTTACCATTGGGCCAACCTGGGCCATGGCCCAGGGCGCTGCACATAAAGGGGCGCCAAAATTTTGAGAATGCATGCGCCACAAGTCGTTTTATGTCCTCCCCCTTCCAAAAAAAATATATATATAATGAAATGGGATTTTTCATTTATACAAATTATAAACTGAGTAGTATAATACCTTTAATACTTAAGAAAATATTAAATGGTTTTAGTACATTCGATGTGTTTAATTATTGAAAATAATAATGAATTCTGAAAGTGAGTTCAGTAAGACTCAGGAGCCCCCCGAGGAAGTTATTTCTTCCTGCTTCCTGGCAAGGTCAAAACTCAGAAGAGGGCATAGAAAGGGGTGCATTACTTTCAACGGGGATCAAGATTGGGAGGCTAGCGGAGGGACATTGCATTGGCGCATAGTTTTTACAAGGCATTATATAATCTGAGCATGAGGACAGCCCTGGGATGTGGATTGAAAGACCCGAATCGGACTCCATGAATTCAAGGTCAAGGCCCCAGGGTATTGTGGGTGACAAGAGAGGACGGAGTACTAGTTAAAATGGATTCCAATTCAGCTTATGACACCAGCTGCCTGCTTTGGGATTCAATCCCCCTCCGCCCTGCCGTCAGTTTACATGCGTGTTTTCATTCTCGCTGTGTTCTTTTGGGGGAAATCATTACTATTAACCACCGTCAGCGAAAATGTCGACTACGAAGTTTTGGATGCGAAAATAGAAAAAGAAAGCTTAAAAAGATTGAAAAAGAAGGGCAACTGTTAAAAAAAATACCAAAACTAAAAAAATTTTAAACTGGCAGAAGATGACACGGTAAGTGAAAAGAAAATGTAGTGTTTGGTTGCAAGATCTACCGATGAAGAAGTGAAGGAGCCAACTGAACAAGAACTAAGGGCGAAGAACAAATTTGTGAGTCTGAGGAAGATAAGTCTATAACGAAGTAAATTTCTCCGCCATTTTATCCGCGCCAGGATTCGAACCCGGGTCCCCTCATTCCGGAATAAGTTGCTCTACCAATTGAGCTACGCGGACGTTTTATTCTGATTCCTATCTGCCTTTATGTCGTGTGCGTCCTTCTGGCAGGTACGTCACATCTCCTGGTACGTTACATCATCTCCCCCATATTTTCTTTTTTTTTTCGAAGTGTTCGAGAAGGGATTCTCTTATTTTTCCTATCTCGCGGTGTGGAAATAAGAGATTTTGAACGGTCGGGTCATCCGCATAGTTCGGGCGCCATTATAACGAAGTAAATTTCTCCGTCATTTCTATCCGCGCCGGGGCTCCGAACCCGGGTTCCCTCATTCCGGAATAAGTTGCTCTACCAATTGAGCTACGCTGACGTTTTATTCTGATTCCTATCTGCCTTTATGTCGTGTGCGTCCTTCTGGCAGGTGCGTCACATCTCCTGGTACGTTACAAGTCTAACATAAATCTTGGAGGAAATTTTTAAGATGTTGAAGGAAATGAACTTTTGTTACATCATATGATATTAGATCCTGCTAAATGGAAAGTACACGATTCATTTGTTGATTATATTACAGAAAAAAACCTCCGAATCAAATTTTAAACGAAATAGATTTTACAGTTTGAAAAAGATTTTATAGTGATCGATTTAGATCTGCCTCAAAGGGTTATTTTACAACCGTCTTCAAAATGGTGAAATTAAAGAAGAGAATGGCTATTGTATTCTGAGTCAACTGGACGTGTTTTTTGTTTACCATGTAAACTGTTTGCAAAGCGAGAGAGTTCTTTCTAAAGTACAGGTTTCAATTATTGGAAACACGAACCCCTTATACGAGCGCATAGTGTTTGATTTGAGCACGTAGATTCTGTAAAGTGTTTCATTACACGTGCAGAGAATAGTTGAAAATTGATTCTGCTGTAATTAAGAACTGATGAATGAGAAAAATGATTGGAAAGCAGTACTTTTACGGATTATCGAAGTCATTTGTCTTTCCGTGGATTAGCATTTCGTGGTAATGGAGCGAACGACAAGTTAGAGAATAATAATAATGGCAATTATCTAGGTATCCTTGAACTGATAGGAAAATTTGACCCTTTTCTGGAGCAACATTTGAAAATTTTGGAAATAAGGGAAGTGGAAATGTTTCATACCTTTCGAATTTCATTAATGGCCTTATCAGTTACTGACGCAATAGTTAAAGAGTTGAAGTCGAGCAAATATTATTCTATTATTATAGACTCCACTCCAGATTTGTCAAAAAGTTGACCAGTTGACTGTTATTTTCGTTATGTTCTGAACAATGGACAACCCGTGGAACGATTTATTTGTTTCTTGCCCAACACTGGTCATAAAACAGAAGACATGGAGAAGGCTTTATTGAAGCTGTTACAAGATTTAAAAATAGATGGTAAAGACTGCAGAGGCCAAAGTTATGACAATGCGAGAAATATGTCAGGTGAATATTCAGGTCTCCAAGCTCGATTAAAAAGTCAAAACAGTTTAGCCTACTATATTCCATGCGCAGCACACTCTCTTAATTTGGTTGAGAAATCCGCAGCGGAATGCTGCCTTGAAGCTACATCTTTTTTTATGTTCGTACAGGAAATATACAACTTTTGGTCATCTTCGTCACATAGGTGGCAAATCTTGAAGACAAGTCTTCATGATAGTTCTGAGCTTCACAGCGAATCTGGATCGCAATCGCCACTTCTTATACCCAAAACGTTATGTGAAACCCGATGGTCAGCAAGGGTTGATGCATGCAAGGCCTTACGCTTTAGTTATTTCCTGCATTAGAGATGCACTTCAAGACTTCGCCGAAAACACCGGTGAAAAATTAGAAGCAAGAGTAGAAGCAGAGGGATTATTAAATAAGATGAATTTGTTAGAAATGGGCATTCTCTTAGAGCTTTGGAGTGATATTTTTACAAAGAATTGATAGTTGCAATAAAACACTGCAGAAAGTGAATATTGGCCTTTCAGTTGCTGTAGAACTGTACGATTCACTTATTAAATATTTAAGTATTCTCCGGAATAAATTTGATAAGTATGAGGAAGATGGGAAACTTTTGTCTCAGTGCGACGAATATAAGAAAAATGTTATATTCGAACCCGTTGGATTAAACTACAATTTCAAGAGATGGATGGCAATAGAGAAACTGTTTTCACTGGAAAAGAACATATGCGAATATGCGTTTTCCATACGAGTAGAAGCAGAGGGATTATTAAATAAGATGAATTTGTTAGAAATGGGCATTCTCTTAGAGCTTTGGAGTGATATTTTTACAAAGAATTGATAGTTGCAATAAAACACTGCAGAAAGTGAATATTGGCCTTTCAGTTGCTGTAGAACTGTACGATTCACTTATTAAATATTTAAGTATTCTCCGGAATAAATTTGATAAGTATGAGGAAGATGGGAAACTTTTGTCTCAGTGCGACGAATATAAGAAAAATGTTACTAGAACCCGTTGGATTAAACTACAATTTCAAGAGATGGATGGCAATAGAGAAACTGTTTTCACTGGAAAAGAACATATGCGAATATGCGTTTTCCATACGATCATTGATAATTTGGTGCAGCAGTTGAAACGTCGACGAGATGCGTATTCCGATGTGGGGAGCATGTTTGGGTTTCTAACGCAATTATCAGATGTTGATGAGACAACAGTATCTCAAAAAACAAGAAACCTACTGACAGTTTACTCTCAGGATTTAGGCCCAGAATTTGAACAAGAATGTCTTCATTTCCAGAAATTTTCGAATGATTTAGATAGACAAGCAGTGACAGATTCAAGTGTTAGTGTTCCTGTTGAGGATATGCTGAAATTGATTAGGGAAAAAAGAATTGATTCAACTTCTCCGAACTTTGATGTTTATCCTAAAGATTTACCTATGTATACCCATCACTAATGCCTCTGGAGAAAGTTTTTCTCTTTTGAAAATCATCCACAATTATTTGAGGACATCTAGTTTTCAAGAAAGAACGAGTGCATTGGCAACTTTGTCACTTAATTCGAACATTGTAGAAACATTAACATTTGATGATATAGTAGAGGGTTTTGCCTCAAAGAAATCGAGAAAAAAATATTTTAGCAGTGAGTAATTTTACTATATATAAGTTATGTTCATTCATTTCTTCTATCTCTCAGTCCACTTAATCGATGTACAATAAACATTGGTAGCAGCACTATCATTATATTTTTAAAAAATTCTAAAATTAATATTGCATACGTTGTAAATTTAAATCCAAAATTTTGCAGGCAAATGTTTCAGAAGTCTGTTAAAAAAACCATTTCATTTGTAAATATAAAAATTTACTGTGAAATGATGTTTTAAAATTATGCGAATTAAACTTGTGAGAAAATGACATTTATAAATTTTTATTTCAATGCCCAGTTTTAAATAATACATGTGCTAAAAATTCTACAGGTTTGGGTTGTTCTTGAGAAAAAAATCTATATGTATTATGCATGATAAAAAATCTATATGTAATATGCATGATAAAAAATCTATATGTAATATGTAATTTAAATATGAAATTCTAATCGGCCTCAAATTTCTTACAATAAGTTTACTTAGGGGCGTCTGATTTTTCTTGGTCCAGGGCGCTGTAATGCTTAAACCCGCCCCTGACTATATATATATATATACTAAAGAGCAAAGCCGAATACATAAGAAAAACTTTACAATTTAAAACGAAAGTTGCAAAAACAACCTGCAGATCAAAACGCGCAACGCAGCAGTTATGAAAATTCAGAATTCACATTCTATTTAGAAGAAACTGAAGCTAAAATTTTTTTAAACTCATACCAAGTACAACATAGAAAAGGTTATGTATTGACCGGTGTAAGTGTAAAAAAAAAAAAAAAAAAAAAAAAAAAAAAAAAAAGAACAACTGAATGCAGAAAGTGTCGAGAATACTGAGCCTTGGCTTTATCAAGGACCAGCAAAAACTCTGCATTTTCTCACTTCCACAAAGATATATACACACACACACACACATTGTGTACGTATACTATATACACTATATTGACAAAAGTCACCGGACACCTAGAGGAGAAACGCAACATAGCATTTAGTGACATACTGTACATCAGTACGGTGTCGGTCCTTGGCCTTAAAGCATGCACTGACCCTTCGAGACATGCTTTCGACAAGGTTTTGAAACACAGCGATAGGTATGCGCTTCCGTTCGGTACATAATGCTACCGCTAACTGTTGCTTAGTAATGGCCTTGATTCCAACCTTCTTATGCGGCGCTCTAATTCATCCCATAGGTGCTCTATGGAATTAAGATCAGGGCTCTGTGCTGGCCAGTCCACACACGATACGGAATTATCGTCAAACCACGCCGTAACAGTCCTTGCTTTATGGCTCGGTACATTATCCTGCTGGTACCAACAAGGTTTGGTTCCAGAGTATACCCACAGAGTTAGTTGCGCATAATTGTCCAGAATATCAAGGTAGACGTGCTGGTTAACAGGTTCCTCCACGATAACCAATGGGACGGTACCATGCGACGAAAAACACCCCCACACGAGTACACTGCCAGGTCCAAACTTGACCGTAGAAACAGTACACTGTGGTAAATAGCGTTCCGCCGGCTGCCGCCATACCCACACACGGCCATCAGACTGATGAAGCGTGTATTTGGATTCAGCAGTCCATAGGACCCGTTTCCATTTATCTACGGTCCACGATAAATGTTCTTTACAACATGCTAAACGACGAGTATAGCATTCCAAGTGAAGAATGAAGGCATATGAGCAGCAGCACGACTACGGTAACCCATGAAATCAAGTTCTCTGCGAATGGCGCGTGTACATATCGAAGTTCCAGCATTTTTACTCACCTGTACACTGAGATCTTGTGCAGCACTCCGTCGATTAGCTTGTAACGACTCTTTTATGGCTTCGACGTCCTCTATCACTGATTTTCTTTGGTCTGCTGGTAACGTTTACTGCTTCAGGCACGCCATGTGTCTTCCACTTATTCAGTACATCCAAAACAGTTGACTTGGGTATGTTTAAACGCTTCCCGGTTTCTCTTATGGACAACCCACTAATATAACACCCAACAATCTTTCCTTTCTCAAAGTCAGTTCTCTCCCGCCGTGACATTTTCACTCAACTTCACTGTGCGATATGATCGCGGTCAGCTGCAGGCTTGTTTTTATACCGTTAGCAGCTGTACCGCGCATCTTAACAACGCAACGGTTTTGTTCATTTGCTTTTGAAGGGGTGCCCGGTGGCCTTTGTCAATATAATGTTTATACAGCCGCCTCCAACAAGAATTCCTGGGTGCGCCACTGGAACGAATGAGTATCGGATAGTGAACATAGCAATTGGAAAAGCTTTAGGGGTAGCAATAGGAAAAAATCCATTCAAGGTTAAACGCCTAAAGAACTTTCTGCGCAGAGCAGAAAATTAACTCTTCATCCCAATGACATGATCGGAAAGGTCATGGAGGTTAGTCATATCAGCATACTGTTTTCTGTGCCTCCATTCACTATTTTGGAAAATTCCCTTCATGGATAGGAGATGTTCACACCTCACATTGTATGTTACTCTGCACCCTGGTTAACTACATGTAGTACTGTATGAGACTAAATAAAGTCTTTAAAAAGAGAATACTGAACGGTGAAACTTCCTTTTTTTTCTAGTTACAATTTATATTTTTTACATCCCCCATAACATGAACTTACGCCCCTCAAATACTATTCTGGGAACGCCCTCCCTGTCCTCCCGGTAGCTACGGCCCTGCGCTGACATCATTTGAAAATGCTATTGATAAAACGATATATCGACAAAGATAAAACGATTATAGCGCTAAGTCTAAATTAATATGAAACTTGAATTTTATATCTTATACAAGATTTTTCGATATAAAACATTTTACTCACATCATAAACGATGTCAAACTGTATTTATTTGGACATCTCTACATTACTATGTAATTCCTCAAGAACCGTACGGTAGCTCTTACGTACATCAAACAACATACGTACGTGTAAAAACATCTCAGTGCTTTCTTCCCCTCTCCTTTCTACTTCCTTTCTGTAAAAAAAGACATTTATTGTATTTAAATACAATATACGCTTCAGGATAGCTGTTTTTTGATAAGGCTCTTACTTTGTGAAACTTTATTTTGTCCTACTGGACAAGCTAGGATAGTTTAAAGTGGTTCCACCTAAAATCTCTGCCTTATGTTTCCAATGGTAAAACTTCTTTACATATTTTCTTCGCAATTAAGGCTGTCTTTGAATGAGTGTTAGGCCCGTTTCACACAACCGGGTTTTTCCCGCAGAAGCAATAAATTACTCAGCTGTCCAACCGCTTCTTCTGAAGCCGTCTATAGAGTTCCCGTAGAAACTCTGTTGCGGTAGCCGCTGAGCTCCCACGGGGTTCGCTACAAACCGGACAACTGCGACACCGTCCGAATTTAGAGAAACACAGATGTAAGCCAAGACGTTCACACAGGCGGTCAACGGATTCACCGTTACTGCAATAAAACAATCACTCTTGTCAGAGGGGAGAGGAAGAAAGCGATGCTGCCAGGCGGGTCGATTGTCAATCACTTCGGGCTTGTGGATTGCATGAAAGAATGCCCACGGAAAAAACGCCCACTTTTCGAAAATAGGAAAAAAAACGCCCACGGAAAATATGCCCACAGAAGAGATGCTGACGGGAAAAATATGTGATCGACTGATAAGTTTATAAGTCTGTTATAAACGGTGTTCGGACAACTGGTCACAGACTGCTGGCCAAAAAACTGTCAGGGGTCATATAAAAATTGCGGTTTCTTGGCCACCTCACCTACATAACGCGAATATGGGAATGACGGAATGAAAACTTTTAGAAGGGCCTAAACGTTAGTCCTAATATTATTTTTTGCCTGAGTAATACCGCAATATTAATAATTTGATGTGTAAAATATTTTCTGCAAAACCTTACAAATACGAGAGGAAAGTTCGGATTGCACTGATGGACTGTAGAGGTTTTATGGTGTTGGCTTGAAAGCCGTGGTAGTCTTATGCAACATTTATTTAAAAGCATACAAATGATTCACCGTTGTCTTCAAGCCAACTGCTATACGATATTTTTCTAGAAAACTACAAATAAAAAAATTATCTGCGAGTATGTGCAAACCCAGGAAACTTGTCGGGGGAGGGGGTGCTTAAAACCTAAAATATGAAATATAAAGATTTTCTGGTCTGATCGGGGAGATTTTCCGCGTTTACAACCTACAATTCGTCCAATTATCTGAGGGTATCTGCTGCCTCAGGACTAGTCGGGGGGGGGATACCAAAAGTGTAAAATATGAACAATTTCTCGTCCGATCGGGAGATTCTGAGCAATTAGCAGGTACAACTCGACACATTATCTGAAGGCATGTGAATGATGAAAATCTCTATTCTACACTTTTGGTATCCCCCCCCCCCCGACAGGTTTGCTCAGTAGGTTCATGCCCTGAGATAATGTCTCCAGTTGTAGTTTGTAAATGCTGAAAATCTCCCAATCGGACAAGAAATTCTATATGTTTTACAATTCTCATATAACCCCCCCAGGTTTGCTGAGTAGGCACATGCACAGGTCTGGGGATTTCTTAGCCCTTCGTCTGTGTAGAGACTTCCCCCACAATGAAGAGAACGTTTATCACACCGCCATCTTACTTTTCCTTTCTTGAAGGAATGCTTGATGTACATAAAACCATCATAAGCAACAGACTGTCCGCCTTTCTGATTCACTGCAATTTCCATTTCTTAAAGAACAGTGCATAAAGTAGGAAAAAAATCAGAATACAGTAGCTGGTGAACAAAACAAGCATATACTGAGAAGGATTGCTAATACACTGTAGTGAGGGAAATGTATATTACACCAGTGAGAATGTGTGTTAATGCGTATTTTCTTTACACTGGGAAGAAAAGAAGTATGCCAGTAACTTGATACTCCTCACGGGGAAGACACACCCTGACCGCTGAGCAACCGATAAATTTAAATGAAATATATCGCTTGTTATTTGGGGTGCGGTCGCTGGCAAACGTTCAGCTGCAAAGCACCACTTTGACGAAGGCAGATGCCCCCCCCTTCCGCTCGCCGTAGAAAAGAGACAAGAGTGGAAAGGAAGCAGATTACACAAAGTTATATCTGTACATTGCAGCTTTTACGAAAATCGCTTTTACAATTAAATGCATTATACTTTACAAGTATTTATAAATAAAATAATCTGACTTTTAATGATTTCCCTTTTAATTGATATAGTTAAATAATAAACATGCATAGTTTATAATGAATTAAGCTTTTATAATGGTAGTTGTTATGTAGTAGTTATAATGAATAACGTTAACTGCTAGTAATGTTGTAGTAGTAATTAAGATGAATAAAGTCTTATGCTGGTTGTTAATAGTAACACTTAATGAAAGAAACCTAACAGCCAGACAGAGGTCTGACAAAACTATGAACTGAGAAAAACGTACTTACTAAGAAAACCTTTTATTAGGGAAACTCCTGGTATTATCCACACACTTCACGGGTTACACAAATACTCGATATCTGGCTCTCACATATAACGAAGTTCCTCTCACATAAACGAAGCTCTCTTTACACCAAACGAAGATCTCTTTACACCAAACGAAGATCTCTTTACACATAAAACAAAAGCTCTCTCTCTACGCACATAAACAAAGCTCTCTTAGGTATCGTTGAACGCGCCTATTCATACTGCCTACGACCACGTCATGACTTACACTCGTTGCCACATGTCATTCAGCGGGAGAAATAACATCTCGTTGAAAGTAAGAAGATAATTTACATAGGAAAATAAAATAACCAGAGATAGTAAAATCAAAAGGAAACTGAATCTAGAGTATACGTTACAAGTTTTATAAAAATTAAGACCTTACTTTAAAAAATAAGAATAGTCACAAATGGTTATTACAGTAAAGCCGAACTGGAATTTTTTTAAGAAAGTAGCTACTCTACAGTAGGGAAGTTGAAAATTAACAATCTTA
>CM077006.1:53379373-53381873 GCA_039090855.1 Macrothele yani
ATTCTCCATAAACACTCTCATTGTTTCGTCACTCTTGGAGAGTAAACCAATCATCTCGAGGTAATTTCCCATATTTTCAAAGACTTCGCTCTCACATCGTGTCCACGAAATGGGAGCTCTTGCAGCGCCAGTAGTGTTGTAATATTAATCAACTTTTTCATTGCATCACGATTCTTTTTTACTTTTTCATTGTGACTTAAGTCGCTTTGTTTCTCTTCGCTTCATTGAGAGAGTAGTCTATCCTTGTTTTGCCTAGCAACTGTAATTTAACAACTATACAGAATGAGATCTTTACACTTTACGTACCTGTCCAAAGCACGTGGTAAATTTTTCAAATCATTGAAGCATTTCCCTTGCCAGACTTCATTGCCACTCACAGGAAACAGCAAACATGGCCAACAATATAGTTTGTTCGTTGATTCACTAACCAGTTAGCCATTTGTTCTTTTCTGTACCAGTCAATATTAAAACCACTCTGTTTGAAGTTTTGCCCTTTGAAGTCATCTTTTTCATTTTCCAGGTGTAGGCATACCATCATTTTTAATTTGATTCTTTTCTTCAAAATCTCCTCTACTGAAAGGCTTCTCCAATAAGTTATCCACCATATTAGATATGTTTGAAGTAGAGGCCTTGGTCTGATCACTCAACTCTTCCGTAAAACTTAAATAAAATTAGTTACACAAACATTAGTGTAGAAGAAAAGCAACTAGGAAGAAGACGCTATATAATGACGCTCCTAGCTGTCCGAATGAAGAGTTCTTACAACGGGGCTGTTGCTACAGGGAAACAGCTTTGTTTCCCAAGAGGCAGAATAACATCTGCCTCACAGGAAGTTCACGGTGCGCGTGCGCTCTTTGTGTTGGCAGTTCCACCACCTACCTTCATTGTCTATTGATTCGGTAAGGGTAAACAGGTTCGGCGCAAAATGTACGAGAGGCAGTTTGCTTCCTGCCTCAATGACGGAGATCGCCAGCTGAGGACAATTCGCAACTACGCACTACCGATTGTTTTCGAAAAGCGCCAATTTAGAAAACTGAATGAACGCATAGACGACATTTAATTCAAAAGAGTTAATTAACATAAACGTTTGCTCTCCTATATACCCAAAAATACTGAATGAACAAAACGAATAATTCTAACTAAGAGTCTTAAAATTCTGAGGAGGCACTGCCTGCCATGCCTCCTCCCAAATGCCACCACTGCTTTTTAAACGGTGCTACGGTGAGGTATTATCTAATGGAAAAACATTGATTTACATACTAGGTATTCTACCAGTGACAACTTCAGTAAGTGAGCGTTTGGTTTCAACACTGCGTCTCTTAAAATCATATCTACGTAATACCATATCAGAACTGAGACTCAGTGAGAGTGGTGTAACTACGAACCCCGCAGCCCCCGCAGCTGCGGGAGGCTCAAACAAAGAAGGGGCGTACTACAGCTGACAGTTATAGTTTCATGAAAATATCCGAACACGCACTAAAACAACCCAACAAACAAATAATTTACCCAAAGATTAATATTTTCCTTTAAGAGATATTTAGCTTTGCAGGTAAATAAATGTCGTGGTAAAAAAATGTCAAGTTTCGCTTTTAAAACACTGGATATCCTACAGATTGAAGTTATTTCCGCCTTTGGCTCCGGCATGTAATACGATCGCTCTGCGACGGGTTGTAAATAATACGATCGCTCTGCAATTGCTCTCAATCTGTTCTGTTGAGGAAAAGTGCGAAGCCATATCGGAATCTCCCGTGAAGAATGTGCCAAACAGTTAGTCACCTAGCATTACGAACACGACAGGCGTATTTACTCACGGCAGTCGCAGATCTGCGATGTGTAAAGAGGGTGATTTCTTCAAATGATTTGTTTTATTTTGAACAAAACAATTAAACGTTGTTATTGCTTTTGGTTCTTCCTTGTAAATAGCATGTCTATCTCATTCACTGTGTAACCACTTTAATATACAAGCGAACGACATACATTTGGCAAAATGCCACAAAAATGGCCAAGTGGAGCCCAGCATAAGAAGGAAAAAGAAGAGAAGGAGAGCACAGGAAGAAAGCTTCCCAAACCCAAGCAGTTCTTTTTTACGCTGAGCCTGTTAAGCTCAAGTGAAGTTTCTCATGAAAAGAGTTATGATTAGTTTAGCCCGTCAATTGTTCAAAGTTTAGAAGCTGTCATTTGACAAAAACTGAGCACTTCAGAAACAAGTGAAAGTAAAACAGATGATTATGAAGTCTTATAATTATTAACCTTAACCATTTAAATACTATTTTTTTGAATTCGTTCCTTGCCGAAAAAATGTATATTTATGTTCATGCATTGGTCCGCGCACCGCGTTAATCCTGATTGGCTGATTAATAACCTTACACAGTATTTCTGTTTCAAAAGTTATTCAAAAAAAAGTTAAAACTACAGGGCTTTAAAATTACCCCCCGCCCTTTACTCTTTCAGACCATCTCCATATCTTCCTGAGCCCCCCCCCCTCTCCGAACCACACACA